>CAUYSK010025410.1:0-19020 GCA_963575035.1 Avahi laniger | reverse complement strand
ACAACAGTGAGTCCAATGTTCAAGGCTTCTTGGGCAGGGCTCTGGGTCATGGTCCTCAAATTTGAATCAGAGTAAATCTCTTCAAAATTATTTTACAGAGTTCAGCTTTTTCTTCCATTGACATCTGTTTCTCTCCTGTGTAGGATGAAGAATTTGTGACAGTGGATAACTCTGTTCTGTAACCTGTTATGTGGATATTGGAGTTTAATGATAAATCCTATGAGATGGGATTTGGAAATTCCTAGAAGTGTTCACATATGATTGTTTACTAAATAATTTGTTGCCATGGAAATAACAAATGACCTACTTATTTTCTGAAAAAGCTAGATACTTTTCATTTTTCTCTTGAGGTATAAAATTTAAATGCTTACAATTTCTGTGATATTATGATAAATATATTTTGTCTTTCATCCATTATTCCTGGGTCTCAACTTACATAAGCCTTGCTATTTCCTAAATGACTAGAGCAATAACAATATCTTCACTTAAAATATTTTGTCTTTTCTGTCCCGATCCGCGGAACCAGTTATTCGTGGGTACCTGGGAGGAGGGAGTGGGAAATGGGAAAGGCAAGACACAAGAAATGGAGACAAGACAGGAATCTGATCAAGTCTCGCTTAATGGCAGTAGGGCAGAGGCTTAAATAGGGCAGAAGGAGGAAGTAGTTAGGCGGTACTTTCCAAGGCGGGAGTTACCATGGAGATTTACACGTGCAGACCGCCCAAGGGTTACCTCACACTGGGTGAATGGAAACTTACAAGCTCTTTTCGCGGGCTTTTGTAAATGTGCGGGCTTGGTCGGCCACTTTAGGTAATCAGACAGATCCATATGGCTCGCAGCCATCTTGCATAAGCGGCTGCCGGGCCTCATGGTTCCCGATAATGTAGCATTAGAACCTGGCATAAAAGATTTAGTGTACAAAATCATCTGGAATGCTCACAGGAATACTCTTGGCCATATACATTTTATTTAATACTAATTTGGTTTAGAAATGAGTATAGCTTTTCATGTCCACAAAGAAACCTACAAAGATTTAGTTCAACAAATAGATTTGGAATTAACTTTGAGCAGTGGAAAAAGTCTTCTATACATGGATAGGGATGAGGCTCGGGGGAGGGGAAGCACAAGAAGAGCATCCTTCTGCAAAATTCGGAACTGGAATGACTCAAAAATTACTGTAAGACAGGAAATCTAGCAATGAAAACCCTGGTGGCAACATCTTTGTAAGTCCAATAGCTTCCTAACCAGTTAGTTTTAAGAAATTCTTATGCTGAATCTAAGAGAAAGCCTAGGAGGACCAACTGAGAAGGGAATGTCCCATTTGGGGAAGAATGACCACAAGATTTATGGAGGCTCTGATGGCCAGAAGGTATGTATCCCTCTTATTATGTATGGACCTAAAGTGCATAGTTATCAATCTAGAGTAAACGAGAAGGTGGGGCAGTGTCCCAGGCAATGTCCATAAGAACAGGAAGATAACTTACAAACCATAAAATAAATGTTCTTGAAGATTCCTTGAGACTGCCTCCACGACTAAGACTACTGGTGCTCATGGAATAGGTCAGAGTGGAGGAAGAGACTAATGGACTCAGGGTAGAGAGAGTTTAGTTAAACTGTAAAATGACTCAAAAATATATTTTTTTCCCTTCTAAAGCTTAAGTTTAGGCAAAGAACTCTGGTAATTATTGTTGTGGATATATTGTCTTTTTGTCCACCCTACCCCAAATGCCTATTATCTCTAATTCAGCAAAGTTGTTCATAATACAAATGTGCTCCTAAAACACAAGATATTGTTATATTAAATAGAGCTTAATATATGATAATATTCTCATTAAATTGTATTAAGAGCATTTCAATTCAGTATTTTGGGGAACTATGAGCCTTCTTGAAAATGACAAATCTCTCAATTTTTATATTCTCACACATACAACTATCTATCCATGTCGTATTTACATGCACACACACACACACACACACACACACACACACACACTCCCCCTCTCTCTTTTCACAAATAAAATTGAGTTAGCTGTTGTTTAACAACTTATCAGTGAAAATGCTATATTACAACTTAAATCAAGTATAAAATCACTATGACAATTTTTACTCCAACTAGTTTCCATTGTTTGTGCACAGGAGAATTGCTAGGCTGTTTGTTGCCTGCAAGGAGAGAGAGAGAGAGAGAGACTTCAAACAGACATATTTTATAACAAAATATTAACAGTTAAAAGTCTTAACTTGCAATCAGTCTTTTTAAAAAACATTTTTTGGGGAAATCAATCAATGAAGTCAGAGCCTTTCCTAACCTATTACCAACTTTTAACCTTTTGGAAGTTTTCTAATTTCCCTTGTTTTTTAGTCCTGGTTTTATTGACAATTCACTTTCCACTAAGAATATTATCATTTTCTGACATTGTGGATATTAGATATTGTGATTCTTCATGCCTCTAAGATGTTGAAAATCAATGTGCAAAATGACTATATCAAAGGAGTGGACAGTGATGTTATATATTACATAATGTATAACATAAAATATGTTCGGCTAGTTACTATTCAGCTTTAAGAAACAATGGTGATATAGCACCTCTGGTATACTCCTGGATATTGCTGGAATGCATTCTACTAAGAGAGCAATCCCAAGATTGGAAAGACACGCACCACTTGAACTCAACATCAAATTGTTATTAACTGATCAGAACATACTTGCTCATTTAAGAATACCATCTATTGGATGTTGGGCAGGGGGGCGGGGGGAGACGGGAGAGGGGACGGGTGTATACATACACAAAGAGTGCAATGCACACCACCCAAAGAATGGACATATTTGAAATTCGGACTTAGCGGGGAAGGGGGGGCAAGGGCAACATACGTAACCTAAACATCTGTACCTCCATAATATGCTGAAATAAAAAAAAGATATGTTCAGCTAATATATTTCATATAAAAAGGTAGCTAGAGGAGAAATTTAAATTAAACCTCAAAATACAATGTTTATTGTTGTTCTTTATTAAGTGCATTGCAACATTACTTAAGGTGCCAAATAATCTATGTGTTTATATCACCTGCTGTTTCTCTGGGGGAAGGTGGTAATGGAGCTCTAATTCTCTCTTTCAGACAGTTGGTTCTGTGCTCAGGCAATGCTGGGTCCATTTTGCAGATAAGGAGTCAGAAAGGAAAGAGGAAAAGGAAAGGAAAACTTTTCATCCCCATAATTTTATTTTATAATCCTCAATAGCTGTGCTGTTCCATACAGTAGCCACTATTACTAATTAAATTTAAATTATTAAAATTACATAAAATTTTTAAAAATTCACTTCCTTATTTGCACTAACCATATTTCACATGCTCATTAGCCACATGTGGTTAGTGGATACTGTTTTGGATGAGGGTATTCTATATTACAGAACCCTTCCATCATCATAGGAAGTTTTATTGGGTAGAACTTTTCTGCAGGACAGAACCTCTGTGCTCATACATTAAAGGCTTATAAAGGATACAATGGATTTTACACATTCTTATTTTAGAGTAAAGTGAAAAGAAACAGTGATCAATGTGGAACACCAACACAAAGTTATGAATTCTGTATTCCTTTTAAAGTAACTTCTCTTCTATCAGAAAGAGATTTCAGCAGTCTCTCCTCTATTACAGCCACCTGCCAACAATTTAAAAATTCACTTCCTTATTTGCACTAACCGTATTTCACGTGTTTCATGTGAAATGATGTAATGTCCACCTCTGGCCTCAATTTTGGCCTGTCATACCATTTTCTACCTAAAGAACTGTATCTTGTTGTGGCCCGATTGCAGAATGGGGGATGGACACAGAAAGAAACACACAGACACACACAAGATGTACAAGACTACAGTGGTCGATTCCACCAGTTGTTTTATTTATATACTTTTTCTATGTCCGTCAGCTACTTCCTGGTACGTGACTACCTTGGGCGCCTTGAGGAAAACACATTGTCATTCCTTCCAGACGATTGCTCAAGGGAAGGAGATGTTTGCATCTTAATTTCTTTATCTCATTTCTGTATGCAGGACAATGAGATGCCTTGGCTTGTTTGCAAGACCCCAGGCACTTGGTTATCTGTCATAAAGCTGTCTGTCATGAGGAATAGTTCTGTTTGTTCAACAGGCTGTGTCCAGACCTATTGTCCTCTGGCCCCAAGGAGAGCACATCCAGTTTCTCTGACTCTGGGCTTAAGCCAATTTTTTCCCAGAGACGGTCCCTACATATCTTTTTGGAGATGAATTAATTTCATATCTTGCAGCAAAAAGTATCAAGATTAGTCTGAGTCATCCTGTTTTTGGAAAAAGAAATCAATCTGAAAAGAGAATTCCTAGTTGTCAAATAATAATAATTTGAAAATAAGCAACAATGATTACAGTCAATAGACTTAAATTGAATCTTTTGAATGATCCAGGAATTAACAATAACACAAAAATAATAAAGGTAATATGAGATGGGATAAAAGATAATCACAATACATAGAAGAGTTTGCAATGTCATGCATTAGAAAGCTATATGTGGATCAATCTAAATTTTGTAAGTCCTGAACTAGAGTTTAGACCAAAAATTAGGTTATTAACCATGAATTATTGGCAAATGAAAAATTAAAGGATTGCTGATCAGAATATAAGGATATGGACAATACTGAGGTAATGTTTTGTTAAAACAAGGTGAAATTTGTAGAAAGGCAGGTAAAAAAGCTAAGAGAGAATGTTGAGTGTGAGGTATTGATCAAAGGAAAATCTGGTGGAGAAATCTGTTTTATAGGATTAGGGAGCAGCTGTCAATTACTTAGAAATAAAATGAATTGCTAGTAAGTCTGAAAAAATGTAGAAAAAGAGACCAAACAAGGATACCAACTGGCAGAACAGTAGACTGCGAACGAAGAGAATAAGGACATACACAATTGGATCAAGTAGCATTATCCTTTGTTATGTGCATTTTCATATAAAACCAAATAAATTAAATATGTATGTGTACCTCTCTGGTAGGTGGCAACCTTCTTCTTAGAGTTCCTTCTCTGCCCTTTCTTACTGGCCAGTAGTGTTAAAACAATCCTTTGCACTAAGTGAAGGAGAACGAGGAGTCAAGCATGTATACATGATGTGGAGAGACACAACAGAGGGAGTACTCCTGTCTAGAGAAGCCTCACAGAATTACTGACATTTCATATTTGGGCATAAAGAATGAGTAGGCATTTTCTGTTCTGCTAAAGGAAAGTTGATGAAGGGAAGAGAGAATAATTCAAGGAGAAAGCATAGTATTTGCAAAAATAAGGAAATAAGAAATGTGGGGAGCATTTAAGGAACTGCAACTATTTGGACAGTCTAGGGTTTAGGATGCCAAACAGAGTGTGCTAAGGTATGTTTCAGATCATGGCAGGACTTGAATACTGATGCAAAGCAGCTGGAACTTATTAGACAATCACTCCATTGAAAAAAAAATGAATAGATTTAACTGGCTTTGAATATTTACACATGCAAACAATATTTTAACCTCCAGCCATAAAATCCCAGATTCATGGTTTGGATTTTTCATTGCAAATGTATGAAAGAAGAATATTCATCTCAGGCTTTAAAAAAAGAATGTGAATTTAAATTTTAAAGAAATCAATATGAGCTCTTCTATTGATATTGGCAATTCATATTAAGCTCCAGGTAAAACAAATGCAATCAATTATGTATCACAGGCTAACTTTAGAGAGCATCCTCTCTTGCCATCTTAAGATCCTTAACATAACTACATCTACAAAATCCTTCTTGCCATATAACATAACATTTACAGATCCCAGGAATTAGGACCTGGATATACTTGGTGGGCATTATTTAGCCTATCGTACGAAGTGACCCAGAATCATCAGTTTTTGAATTGGAAACTTGCTGAGAGAAAATTACCACCACCATGTTTGAATACCAGTGCATAGGCCTGTAATCTGCTGAGCATTTCTTTAACAGCAGCCTATCTTTCTGACTTTATGAACTCAGAAACTTGTCCAATCACCTCTTTTTTAGAAAACTGTCCACTTGGTTGCAATCTTGGGGATAATTATTCAGCATCCTGCTTGCTCATCTTTCTGCAAAAACCCAAAAAACAAAACAAAACAAAAACCCAACATAAAACAAAAGAAGAATATACTTTCAGGCCTGTGATTTTAACTTTTATTTGTTATTCTTATAACAAATACTGAATATAACACAACCACTGTATTTCTTCTTTAGTACTCATGGAAATCCAATGGAATAGGTATTACTTTTACCATTTTATAAATAAGGAAACCAAAGCTCAGGGTAGTTATGTATCCAAGGTTATATAAGAAGTGACAGGTCTGTCAAATTCAAAAGCATATTATCTTTTCACTACACTGCTATTAAGCATTGCAGGGAGACAGGTGGTTTAGGATGTTACATATAGAGAAAGTTATGACAGTTCTAGAGATTTTGTTAAGCTCTTGGGGTTACCATGCCTGGCTGATAGTTTCTCAGTCTCTCTTGTAGAGTTCCCATACACAGTCAGTGTCTTACTGCTTTCTTCCTTTATTCCTGAGGGTAATATCATGACCTCATTATAAAAGGGAGGAAACAGAGGTACAAAGAGATTTAATAACTTGCTCAGGGTAATGGAGGGACTGCTAGAAAATGCATCCAGTTGTTAAAATTAACAGCAACTAATAGTCAAGATATTTTGTGTTATTTTACTTTAAAACGACAGCCTTTTTAATTCTCACACATGGATTACAGATGACAGTAGCTTCCACAATTAGGTGTCAAGCCATAAGCTTTTACTACCATAGTGATACATTAATAAAGATGGAAAAGAATCAATCAGTATCTTGTTTTGAAGAAAAAAATTCAATTGTATACTCCTTAGATATGGGGAAATTTGGAGTCTAGAGGAATTTTTCTCTCAAGGAGATTTGACATCATCTATAAATATGAATCAAGGGGAAGGGGAAGGTATATAAAGATCAATTTATTATAGAATATCTGTCATGCTCACATTTAGTGGTAGCTATTATATGTCAACTAGACCCTGAATTCCATTCTTACATGCTAGTTCTAATTCTCACAGTCACCTAAAGAGTAAGTTCTCTTAGCTTCATTTTTAAAATAAACTTTATTTTTATAGCAGTTTTAGGTTCACAGAAAAATTGAGCAGAAGGTACAGAGATTTCCCGTATACCATCTGCCCCTACACATGCACAGTCTTCCCAACTATGGACATCCTGCATCGCAGTGGTACATGATGAACCTACACTGATGCACCATTAGCACTCACAGTAAATAGATTATATTAGAGTTCACTTTTGATGTTGTAAATTCTATGTGTTTTGACATATATAATGACAGGTATTTACCATCGTGGTATATTTACTGCTCCAAAAGTCCTGTGTGCTCATCCTATTCATCCTTCCCTCCCCCTAACTTCTGATCATATTACTATGTTCATAGTTTTGCCTTTTCCAGAATGTCATAGAGTTGGAATTATATAATATGTATCCTTCTGAGATTGGTTTAGTTCACTTAGTAATATTCACTTAAGTTTCCTCTGTATATTTTCATGGCTCATTTATTTATTTATTTATTTTTAAAAATTTTTTAAATTTCAGCATACTATGGGGATACAAATGCTTAGGTTACATATATTGCCTTTGCCTCTCCCAAGTCAGAGCTTCAAGCATGTCCATCCCCCAGACAGTGCACACTGCACCCATTAGGTATGTATATACCCATCCTCTCCTTCCCCTCCCATCTGCCTGACACACAATGAATGTTATTACTATATATTCACTTAAGTGTTGATCAGTTAATACCAATTTAATGGTGAGTACATGTGGTGCTTGTTTTTCCATTCTTGTGATACTTCACTTAGTAGAATGGGCTCCAGCTCTATCCAAGATAATACAATAGGTGCTAGATCATCATTGTTTTTTATGGCTGAGTGGAACTCCATGGTATACATATACTGTATTTTATGAATCCACTCATGTATTGATGGGCACTTGGGTTGTTTGCACATTTTTGCAATTGTCAATTGTGCTGCTGCTATAAACATTAGAATGCAGATGTCTTTTTTATAGAATGTCTTTTTTTTCTTTGAGTAAATGCCCAGTAATGGGATTACTGTATCAAATGGTAGTTCTACTGGTAGCTCTTTGAGGTATTTCCATATTGTTTTCCACAGAGGTTGTACTAGTTTGCAGTCCCACCAGCAGTGTCTGAGTGTTCTTTTCTCTCTGCACTCATGCCAACATTTATTGTTTTAGTACTTTTTGATAAAAGTCATTCTCACTGGAGTTAAGTGATATCTCATTGCGGTTTTGATTTGCATTTCCCTGATGATTAGAGATGTTGAGCATTTTTTCATATGATTGTTGGTCATTAATATATCTTTCTTTTGAAAAGTTTCTGTTCATGTCCCTTGCCCACTTTTTGATAAGGTTGTTTGATTTTTTCTTGCTGATTTTCCTAAGTTCTATATAGATTCTAGTTATCAACCCTTTATCAGATGTGTAACATGCAAATATTTTTTCTCATTCTGTAGGTTGTCTGGTGCTTTCCTCATAGTTTCCTTGTCTGTGCAGAAGATTTTTAATTTGATCAGGTCCCATTTATTTATTTTTGTTGTTGCTGTGATTGCTTTTGGGGTCCATCTTCATAAATTCTTTGCCTAGGCCCATGTCTATAGGAATTTTTACAACATTTTATTCTAGAATTGTTATAGTTTCATGCCTTAAGTTTAAGTCTGTTATCCACCGTGAATTGATTTTTTTTGATAGGTGAAAGGTGCTTAGAAAGTAGAATGGTGGTTGCAAGAGCCTGAGGGAAGGGGGAAGTGGGGAATTATTGTCCCATACTTTTTCCAGACTATTTATTTTTGCCAGATATATTTCTTGCCACATACATTTTTATACAAGGGAAACCAGTGCTGAGTAAGAGGAAGGCAGGAACAAGAAAAAGTGTCTATTGTTTGTTTTTGTTATTTGTTTTGTTTTGCATTTCCTAGCATACATAGCCTATATCACTATTGCCTTTTTTTTTTTTAAAGAAAATTATGTTCATGATGAGTGAACTCCTAGGTAAAATTTAGGGACTCTTAGGGAATAAAATAAAGAATATTTGGGAAGGACTTAGGGGAATATTAGTTTAGTATAGTATTTAGCGTGCCAGATTTTGTATATATAAAGATAACACAGAATTATTCCTTTCCACCACCCTATTCCTTTCCACCACCATCATATTTAATTTATGCCAGTAGGGCAGGTTATTAATGTCAGAATCTGTCATTATATGTGCATGTGTGTATGTGTGTATGTGTGTGTGTGTATTCATTTGCTTATAGATATTGACTGTATTAAGCGAAGATGTGTTAAATTCTAGAATCAAATATGTTAGAAAATCTGAATATACAGAAAGATTTTTTTTTCCAAGTCATAAAACTTTGAGATAGAAAAATTTTAGTAAATCTATTCATGTTTATGTCCTCTCAGTTTTGGCACGAGAACAGACCTGACTACGTCAACATCCAGCTGTACCTCAGTCAAACAGATGGGATACAGGTATGTGGTTGGATGTTATTGTAAATTAAACAAGCCTCTTGATAATAGAAGATTTACTCTGGAAATTGTGCTGGAAAAAAAAAAATCTGCAGGTGGTTTAAACAAGTTTCCTAAAGGAAGGCCTCTTTTGGAATGTGTCCAGAAAAGTCATGGCTTATCCTTGAAGTCAACCATATTATGCCTTTCATTTGTCCTTCTCACAGGGGGCTAGAGCAGATCTTTTAAGTCCATCTCTCTCCTTTTCCTATTGCCTCGAATTCTCTGCCTCTAAAAAATAAGGCTACACATGAATAGCCTTGTGATTTTTTTACATCAAGGAGAGGTTTTATGTGGAGAGAGATGAATTCTTATACAACTCAGCTTATTTCCCTCCAAGGGAAACTAAATTGTTTATTTACTGTGCTAGGCACTGTGTCAAGACTTTCACATACAATATCTCATATAACTCCAACGGATTCAAGAAGTAGATAATATTACTATCCCCATTTTACAGATGAAAAAACTAATATTTAGAGACAACATCTATGAACTGGATAGGTTTATAAATCTGAGTGTGAATGATTTCACAAATTTAAATTTAGTATTTTCCATCATCACAATACTTTGACTATTAATACAAAATATGAATGTTTGTCAGTTACTTCAGAACTAATATAACCCTGTTTTTTTAGTCAGATTTCTACCCTACTTGGTATGTAAAAAATATTTCAGTTTACTACTTTCATGAAGCAAGTCACTATCATTTTTCCTCATGATATTCCTGTAATTAAGGTATGGAGCATCATTTACATTGGGCTCTCAGTTCGTCTGCCTGGGACTTAGACACTTTCTTCTCTCTTCTCACTTCACTCTGACTCTTCACCGTCAATTCAGATCTAATGATCTAACGTTCTTTTTTTTTTTTTCAAAATTTCAAGTAATTTATCTTCTTTTGAAAAAAATTTTCACTTTTAATTAATATGGGTACATAATAGTTGCATATTATTATAGGGTATATGTGATATTTTGATACAGGCATACAGTGTGAATTAATCAAATCAGACTAATTGGGGTATCCATCACTTCAGGCATTTTACATTTCTTTGAGTTAGGAATATTCCAATTCCACTATTGTAGTTACTTTAAAGTATATTCAAACTTATTGTTGATTATAGTCACTTTGTTGTTCTATCAAATATTGTTCATTCTGTCTAAACTATCTAACTATATTTTTGCACCCATTAACCATCCCCACTTTATCCCCCCTCCCCATTACCCCTCCTAACCTTTGGTAACCATTATTCTACTCTCTGCCTCCATAAGGGCAACTTTTTTTAATATTTAGCTCCCACATATGAATGAGAACATGTGAGATTCATCTTTCTGTGCTTGGTTTATTTCACTGAACATAATGTTCTACAGTTCCCTCCATGTTATTGCAAATGGCAAGATTTCATTCTTTTCATTGCTATATATTATTTCATGGTGTATACGTAGCACAATTTCTTTATCATTCATTCATTGATGAACACTTAGGTTGATATCATATCTTGGCTATTGTGAACAGTGTTGCAATAACATGGGGATGCAGATATCTTTGCAATATACTGAATTCCCATCCTTTGGATATATACCCAGCAGTGGGATTGCTGGGTCATATGGTAGTTCTATTTTTAGTTTTTTAAGGACCCTCAATACTGTTCTCCATAGTGGTTGCACTAATTTACATTCCCACCAACAGTGTACAAGGTTTCCCCTTTCTCCACTTTGTTGCCAGCATTCATTATTGCCTTTCTTTTTGATAAAAGCCATTTTAACTGGGGTGAGATGATATCTCACTGTAATTTTGATTTGCATTTCTCTAATGACTAATGATGTTCACCATTTTTTCATATACCTGTTGGCCATTTGTATGTCTTCTTTTGAGAAATATTTATTCAAATCCTTTGCCCATTTTTAGTCAGGTTATTTGATTTCTTCCTATCAAGTTGTTGGAGCTCCTTACATATTCTAGTTATTAATCCCTTGTCAGATAGGTGGTTTGCAAATATTTTCTCCCATATGGATTGTCTCTTTATTGATTGTTTTGTTTCCTGTGCAGAAGCTTTTTAGCTTGATGTGATCCTATTTGTCCAATTTTTCTTTGGTTGCCTGTGCTTCGGGAGTATTACTCAAGAAGTCCTCACCCAGACCAATGTCCTAAAGCATTTCCTCAATGTTTTTCTCTTAGTAGTTTCATAGTTTCAGGTCTTAGATTTAAGTCCTTAATCCATTTTGATTTGATTTTTGTATATTGCAAGAGATAAGGTTCTAGTTTCATTCTTCCACATATGGTTATCCAGTTTTCCCAGCACCATTTATTGAAGAGACTGTCCTTTCCCCATTGTAAGTTCTTGGCACTTTTGTTAAAGATAAGTTCACTATAGATGTGTGGATTTATTTCTGGATTCTCTATTCTGTTCCATTGGTCTATGTGTCTGTTTTTATGCCAATACCATGCTGTTTTGGTTACTACAGCTCTGTGTTATATTATAATTTGAAGTCAGGTAATGTGATTCCTCCTGTTTTGTTCTTTTTTGCTTAGGATGGCTTTGGCTATTCTGGGTCTTTTATGGTTCCATATAAATTTTAGTATTATCTTTTCTATTTCTGTGAAGAATGTCATAGGTATTTTGATGGGGATTACATTGAATCTGTAGATTTCTTTGAATAATGTGGACATTTTAACAATATTGATTCTTCCAATCCATGAGCATGGAATATCTTTCCATTTTTGGGTGTCCTCTTCAACTTCTTTCATCAACGTTTTATAGTTTTCATAATAGAGATCTTTCATTTCTTTGATTATGTTTATTCTAAGGTATTTTATTCGAAGCTTTGTAAATGGGATTTCTTTCTTGGTTTCTTTTTTGGATTGTTTACTGTTGGCATATAGAAATGCTACCGATTTTTGTATGTTGATTTTGTATCCTGAAACTTTACTGAATTTGTTTATCAGTTCTAATAGTTTTTGAATTGAGTCTTTACATTTCTCTAGGTATAAGATCATATCATCTGCAAACAAGGATAATTAACTTCTTCCATTCCAATTGGGATGCCCTTTATTTCTTTCTCTTGTTTGATTGCTCTGGCTAGAACTTCTAGTACTATGTTGAATAACACTGCTGATAGTGGCCATCTTTGTCTTTTTCCAGATCTTAGAGGAAAGACTTTCAGTTTTTCCCCATTCAATATAGTACTAGCTGTGGGTCTGACATATGGCTTTTATCACGTTAAGGTAAGTTCCTTGTACACCCAGTTTTTTTGAGAATTTTTATCATGAAGAGATGTTGAATTTTATCAAAGGCTTTTTCAGCATCAATTGAAATGATCATATGGTTTTGTCCTTTGTTCTGTTGATATGATGTATCAACATTGATTGATTTGCTTATGTTGAACCATCCTGGCATCCCTTGCCATCCCTTTATTTTCAGTTTGTATGTGTCTTTATGGGTGAAGTGGGTTTCTTGCAGACACCATATAGGTGGGTTTTTTTTTTTTTTTAATCTATCCAGCTACTCTATGTTTTCCGATTGGAGAGTTTAGTTCATTCACATTCAATGTTATTATTGATAGGTAAGGACTTACTACTGCCATGTTGTTATTTGATTTCTTGTTGTTTTGTGATCTGTTTCTTTTTCTCTTCCTTTCTGTATTCCTTTGTTAAAAATAATTTTGTTTGGTAGTGTTTCAATTTCTTGCTCTTTATTTTTTGTGTACCTGCTGTAGGTTTTTTTTTATTTGAGGTTACCATGGGGCTTGCAAAAAACATTTTATAATCAATTATTTAAACATATGATAACTTAACTCTTCTTACAAACAAATAAGCAAACAAAGGATATACAAAAGAAATTCTACACTTTAACTCTATCCCCCCCCCACTTTTTAACTTTTTGTTTTTTCCATTAATATCTTTTTTTACTATCTCGATCTCAAAAAGTTGTTGTAGTTATTATATTTGATAGCTTTGTCTTTTAGTCTTCTTACTCAAGATATAAGTGATTTATGCACTGCAATTACAGCATTAGCATATTCTGTATATGTGTACTTACTGTTACCTATATATTCTATACCTTCAGATGATTTCTTTTTGTTAATTAATGTACTTTTCTTTCATATTGAAATACTCCTCTTAGCATTTCTTGTAGGACAGGTCTGATGTTGATGAAATCCCTCAGATTTTGTTTACCTGGAAAAGTCTTTATTTCTCCTGAATGTTTGAAGGATATTTTTGCAGGATATAATATTCTAGGGTTAAAGTTATTTTCCATCAGCACTTTGAATATGTCATGCCACTCTCTCCTGGCCTGTAAGCTTTCACTGAGAAGTCTGCTGCCAGACACACTGGAGCTCCTTCATATGTTATTTTTTTCTTTCTCCTTGTTTTCCTTAGGATATTTTCTTTACCCGTGACTGTTGGGAGCTTAATTATTAAGTGCCTTGAGATAGTCTGATTTAGGTTAAATCTGCTTGGTGTGCTATGACCTTCTTGTACCTGAATATTGATATCTTTCTCTAGGGTTGGAAAGTTCTCTATTCCTATTTTTTGAATAAACTTTCTATCCTAATCTCTCTCTCTACCTCCTATTTAAGGCCAATAACTCTTAGATTTTCCCTTTTAAGGCTATTTCTATATCTGGTAAGTGTGCTTCATTGTTTTTTATTCTCTTTTCATTTTCCTCTTCTGACTGAATATTTTTAAAGAGCCTGTCATCAAGCTAATTCTTTCCTCTGCTAATTCAATTCTGCTGTGGAGAGACTCTGCTGCATATCTTAGTTTGTCAATTGAATTTTTAGCTCCAGAATTCCTACTTTCTTTTTAATTATTTTAATCTCTGTTAAATTTCTCTGCTACTCTTCTGAATCCTTTCTCTGTGATGTCTTGAAGCATTGAGCATTTTCAGGACAGCTACTTTGTATGAAAGGTCACACGTCTCTATCACTGTAGTATTTATCACTGGTACCCTTATTTAGTTCTTTTGGTGAGATTATGTTTTCCTCGATGTTTTTGATGCCTGTGGATGTTTGTCAATGCCTAGGCATTGAAGAATTAGGTCTTTATTTTAATTTTTGTAGTCCGGGCTAGTTTGAACCAGTCCTTCTTGAGAAGGCTTTCCAGATATTCAAAGGGAATTGAGTGCTGTGATCTAAGTCTTTGGTCATTGCAGCCATATCAACACTGGAGGTGCTCTAAGCCCAGTAATGCTGTGATTCTTACAGGCTCTCGGTGATGCCGCCTTGGTGGACTAGGTAGGGTAAGATACGAGAGAATTCCATGGATTGCCATGCAAAGTCTTTCACTCTTTCCTCACTCTTTGTACTGGGCTACTGGAGTTGTGGGAGGAGTGACATGAGTACTCCATTGTGGACACACCTGAAGCCAGCCCAATCTCACTCAAAGCCCATGGTGACTGCTTCCTGGCTATCTCTGATGTTTATTCAAAGCTCAAGGACCTATTTAATGAATAGGTGGTAAATCTTGTCGGGACTGAGTCCTTCCCTTAAGAGCAGCATATTTTCTTCTGGGCCAGAATGGGTCTAGAAATGCCATCCAGGAAATAAGGCCTGGACTCTATGGCTTCAGGAGTCTGCTTGGTACTTTATTTTACTGTGGCAGAGCTGGTACCCAAGTTGCAAAACAAAGTCTTCTGAACTCTTCCCTTTCTTTTCCCCAAGGGGAAGAAACTCCCTGAGCTGCACTGCTTGTATTTAGGAGGAGAGGGGTGGTGACACAGGCACTGGCTTGGCAACCACCACTGGGGTCTCACTGGTCATGTGCACCCCAGGTCCTCTGGCTCTGAGCCAGCACAACCACAAGAATTGCCCAAGACCTGCAGCCTTTGTGGCTTTACTGCTTTACAAATTTATTCCAGGCTCCAGTCCAGTTTTTGTCAGCTGGTGGGGGGGCTAGGCAGAACTCAGGTTTCTGGGTGGAGGATTTCCCTCTGGCTGGGTTGGTCGAAATGCTCTCTCCATGGGCACTGGTAGAAATCTTTCCTTTGCTGTGTTCCCCTGTGCCAGGGTGGCCCTGAGTTTCAATTCAAAGCCCCATGATCACTTCAGTCTCCCTACTCTGGGCACACAGATTCTTTCTCCACTGGGCGTGTTGGTGCAGCACTGCCGGGAATGGGAAAGTGGTCGTGTAGAAAATGCAAGATTGTCTTTCTGCCCTCTTCAGTGCCTCTTTCCTTGATATAATGATAAAACCAAGTAATATTATCATTCACCTGATTTTTGGTTCTTCTGAAGGTGCTTGCTTGTGTGGATAGTTGTCAAATGAGGAGTTCATACAGAGAGGGTCAATCGCTGGAGATTTCTATTCAGCCATATTGCTCTTCTAATGTTCTCTTAGCTGCAGAAACCAGCCCTATAATAGCCATTTGTTGATAGGCCCAAGTTTGTATTAATAGCTCTGCTGTCTTGGGCTGCCTTACCTAAAATCATTTCCCCAAATTTATGATGACAATTTATAATATTTTACTCATATAATGAGCCAAATATGACAACTCTATTTGTGGTGCAAAAATACTTGAATGAATTATATGTGCTGAGTCTTTCTGAGAGTGAGCAATCAGAATGCATTCTTTGTCTTATATTGTAGTCTTTCCAAAATGAAACAACTAAGTGAAGTCTAGGAAAATCAGCCATTTGTAAGAAAGGCATTCAAGAAGATAACACATTTTAAAGGAAAAAAGGAAGGAAATGATATGTCTAAAGGATTGTTCTTACTAGGTTGCCATTTGACACTTATATTCTTATGTCACAGCAATTTGGTAGGAAACCACAAAACTAGAAGAAATGCTATTAAAGAAATGAGTTGTTTATCCAAATCTGTGAATAATATAGTGCTTTCTTTTTGTTAGAAGATAATTGGAGAAAAATACCATGCACTGAATTCAAGACTTTATATTGGACGTCCTCGGTGGAAACTTCTGTTTGATGAAATAGCAAAATGTAACAGAGGGTAAGGATACTATATCTGAAAAAAATTGACATATGGTTAATGATTAAATGAAAATATTTCCAGATCTTTACATGAAGTTTTAAAAGATGAATTAGCAGTGGGTTTACAAATTACAAAGTCACTTAAACACTGTATCACTATAAAAGAAAGCAAGGCAAGTTATTGTAATCCAAAATAATTAAAATTTGGCTTAGAATTAGTCTATAATGTATTTATGAACTAGGCTGTCATACTTTCTTATAAATTTTTATAAACGCATGTCAAAAATGGTATTCATTCCCACAGCATATATCAGGTGATCATGGGAAAAGGTTTTCAAAAATTATGTTGGCAAACAAGGGAACTTCACAAATAGTTCTAACAATGAATGCGTTTAAAAATCAAGTCACTCGGGGGAGGAAAAATGGCAGAGTTAGGATAGCCTCCCAGATCCCTGCTTCCAGAGGGGGAGACGTAGATCTCGGTCTGCTATACACGATCGGATTGCTCTCCCACAAAAACAGCGAGGGGAATCGGTGGAGATTCAGCGGGGGACACACAAATCAGGAAAAAGAATAACAGGAGATAGGAATACAAAACCTGGAAAGTGTGGACAGACAATAGAGAGTGGAGCGTGCGACGACAGCGCCAGCCTGGCCAGTAAGTGCACCGGGACAAGTCCCGCACGGGACAGTCTAGCTTCCCCACTGACTTACAAGCCCTCCGAGAGGCAGGGGCTTGTGTGAAGTGGATGTAGAATTGGCTCTGGAAACGTGGGACTCAGCAGAGAGGGGACACGAGCAGGAAGGATCTTGAACTTCCTGGAGCTCTGTGCCAGGACTATACCCCCGGAGGCAGTTAGGACTCAGGAAGCTGGTCTCTGGCACCCAGCAGGTCCTGAAAGGGGAGGTGATTACTGAGTAGAGGACTCTAACCTGGAATCTGCCGCTGACAACTGGGAATGCTCAGAGTGGGCCAGTAGAAGCGAGAGCTATTGAGGGACTGGCGTGAGACTGGGGGAGGGAGACACAAAGGAGACGGTGGAGCATGCAGGTGACTCGACTGACTCCCTGATCAGGGTCCTCCCAGCCCCTGAGCGACTCCCTCTGGAGCCAGCGAACTGAGGGCCAGCGAGCACCAGCTCGGGGACCACGGCCGGTCGCAAGTGCAGAACAGCTCCCTTCCCCTAGCCTGGAAACTCTCGCAGTGAACTCTCCCGATCCGGGACCTAAGGTCACTTGGCCGGGCCATTTCTTTGAGTGGTGAATTCTGAGTGCCTCCTTGCTTGTAAGGGGAGGACGCCTGTGGAGGCTGAAAGCGCTGGGGCGTTGGGCAGTCTGGTAGAGTGCCCCTCCCCCTGGAAAGAGCCATCTGCGCCGCCTCCAAGCTTGCAGCAGACAGTCATAAAGAGCCACTCCCCCTCTGCGACAAGCGCCAGTCCCTGGGGATTTGGCACTGACCAATAGCTGACAGCCCAGTGACTTTCCTTGCCAGACCGGTTCAGGTCATCCAGTTCCACTGCATTTCCACCTCCGGTCAGCTACCAACAGAGAAACCCTCCACTAAGGAATCGAAACCCCCAGCGTGTGACCAAAACAGACTCCCCAAGTAACCCCTCCCCGGGGTTCAAGAGAACCCTGGACAACATACTAGCAGCTCCCTCTAGTGGCAGAACAAAACAAAAGTAACAGCGGATCCAGATGGGAAGGACCCAGTGAAAGATTTCTGAAAGTATGAAAAATCAAATGGAAAGCACACCCCCAAAGAGGAATATCAGCTCTGTAGCAATGAACACTAACCAGGTCCAGAATACTAAAATGACAGAAGAAGAATTCCAAACATGGATTATAAGTAAGCTTAATGATATACAAGGAAAAATGGATAACAATCACAAGGAAACCACAAAAAAAATCCAGGAATTGGAAGAAAAATTCACTAAAGAAATTGAAATATTAAAGAAAAATCAAACCAAACTCCTGGAAACAAAGGACTCATTCAGGGAACTTCAAAACACTGTGGAAAGCATCAAGAACAAGGTAGATGAAACAGAAGAAAGAATCTCAGAGATTGAAGACAGCTCCCTCCAAATGAATAAGTCAGTGACAGAGATTGAGCAGAAAATAAAGAAAACAGAAAGAAGCTTACAAGAAATGTGGGATTATGTGAAAAAACCAAACCTGTGTCTGATCGGTGTGCCGGAAAATGAAGAGGAAGCCACGCAAGGACTGGACAACCTATTTGAAGATTTAATAGAGGAGAATTTCCCAGCCCTTGCTAAAAGTCTATATATACAGATACAAGAAGCGCAGCGGACCCCAGGGAGATTCAATCCAAATAGAAAGACACCACGTCATGCAGTCATCAGACTGACTAAAATATCAACTAAGGAGGCCCTACTACGAGCTGTCAGGCGAAAGAAACAGGTAACATACAAAGGAAAGCCTATCAGAATAACTTCAGACTTCTCAACTGAAACCCTACAAGCAAGAAG
>CAUYSK010025409.1:0-37065 GCA_963575035.1 Avahi laniger | reverse complement strand
AATCCCTAGAGAGTGTTTCTGCCGTGTGATCACCCTAGTGTTGATCAGTTAGTACCAATTTGATGGCGAGTAGAAGTGGATCCCGTTCTTCTGCTCTTGTGCTGCCTCACTTTGGATAATGGGCTTAAGTTTAATCCAGGAAAGTATAAGAGGTACTAGGTCATCATCATTTCTTATGATTGAGTAATATTCCATTGTAAACATATACCAAATTTTAATAATCCACTCATGGATTGATGGGCACTTGCATCGTTTCCACATTCTTGCAATAGTGAATTGTGCTGCCATAAACATTCGGGTGCAGATGTCTTTATCATAGAATGTTTTGTGCTCTTTTGGGTAGATGCCTAATAGTGCTATTGCTGGATCGAATGGTATTACTATTTTTAGCTCTCTGAGGTATCTCCAAATTCTTTTCCACAGAGGTTGCACTAATTTGCAGTCCCACCAGCAGTGTAACAGTGTTCCTGACTCTCCGCATCCTTGCCAACATTTGTTGTTTTGTGATTTTTTGATAGAGGCCAATCTCACTGGGATTAGGTGATATCTCATTGTGGTTTTAATTTCTTGCAACCATCTTTTTTAATCAATCCATTAATTCAGCAAAAATCTATTAACTTTTTAATGGTAACTTGTTTTATGCCTAATCTAGAGACTCGAAGATTAAGGTAGTCCCAGAATTCCAAGATTAAAATTTAGTGGGAAAAAGAAAAATAATTACAACACAAAATAATATAATTGTGATGATAGAAATATATACAAAGTGCTGTGGGAGTTTAATAACTCTGGTCTAAAATAGCACTAGTTTAATTTCTTCTCTTCTTTCCTTTCCTTTTACTTTTGTTTTGCTTTGTGTCTTTTTAAGTGATACCAGGAAAAGTTTGTTACAAGTAATTAAATCCTCTTGCAAATTATGAAAAATACATGGAAATCTCATCCAATCTGTCTGAAAATGATAATCATTTTTTACAACATGACCATTCTGGATATTCTCAGCATATTGCTTCATTCTTTACTGGAAAAATAATCCCTAAATTAACATGATTCTGTCTACATTTTTATGTGTTAGACAGATAGAAATATCAAATATGTATTTTTATCAAGTACAATTAAATCTTCATGCAAGAAATTTCAGTGTGTTAAAGTCCAGTTAGTTAGTATCAAGAAACTGCTGCTCCTTGAATGTATTGATATGTAATAAAATCAGGAAACATAGTTCTCTATTGATAAAATACACATTCTAATTCAACTCAAATATCTAACACTGTAGATAGATCTGTGTCAGGAAGGAAAATAAAAGCACTTTAAAGATGGTGTTTTCTCTGTTTTTCTGTTTTAATAAGTACATTGCTTTAAATGTATTTGTTTAAAAAAAATTACCTTTAAATTTTTCAGCAAAACTAATCCTAACACTTGCTTTGGGAGCCAGTTAAACTTTGTATTGGACTGAATCTCAAAAAACATATCTTATGTTTTTCTTAGTTTAGTTTACAATTCCCAGTGATGTTTCATGGGCCAACCTTCCCAAAGTTCTTTATCTTCTTTGGTATTAAAATCTGTCACATTGAAGTCAGTACCAAAACTCAGAGCTGAGAGAACCCTCTTTATATAACCTTCAAAATGCAATCAAATGTCAAAAGTATAAGAAATTTTAAATTCTGATTTAAGAGGCCTCTGTACTTTGCCTCTTGAGAAAGAAGTTGGTAAATTATAATTTTTATTTTTGGTCCTTTGCTTTTTTATCTACTTTTTTTTCTGATTAGGGAAAAGCTAGATTTTGATGACTTTTCTCCCTGCCAAGAGGCTCACAAGTACTAACATAAATAAAGAATAAAGCCAGGAGACAGAATGGAATGCAGAAAGAAGCAAATGTTTGGGAGTCAGGAGTTCCCAGGCCTAAATTGTCTCCTTAAACCACTGATCTGGTTCGTCTGCTCCTAATTGAACCAGCGGCTTTGGGCAAGTCATTTCGTGTCTCTGAACTTCAGTTTTCTTGACAGTAAAATGAAGGCTTTGAAGTAAATGACCTATGGATTTTCTTCTATCTAAAAAATGTTTGCTCTCCTAAGAGAAAGCATAAAAAAAGATGACATAACACTGAATATGATTTACAGTCAAGTATGAAGAAACTTGATTTGTATTTTTTTTTGTTTTCTACATTACTCCATGCCTTAATTTTCTTTATGTAGTTATTTGTCAAAAGGAGACATTGAAAGATAACAAATAATATAAAAACCAAATAAGAGAAGCTTAAATCTTTCTTTCTTACTGAGTCTTGATAAGCTATGGACTTGCAGAATTATTTATGTTCACTGGATTGATCTGCTAAAGTCAATTTTGTCAAATATGTTTCAGTGTGTTATATAAATTGACATTTCTGTCACAGTGTATTTAGGATAACAATATAATTGTTCAAATCAGAACACTTTTGTGAGTGAAAGGACACTATTAATAATTGTGCAGGTGCAATATTAGAAAGTGTGGCACAGTCAGCTTAATTTGAGCTTGCTCTCTCAGAAAAGTAGAACAATTGCTTTTCTGTTGAAAACACTTATAATAAGAGATAAATAGTCATCCAAAATGAAAGCCTTTGCATTTGATTTTTCTGTTTGCTTGTTTGTTTGTTTTACCTATTTACATACTATCCTTTTTGTTGTTTTTGTTGTTAAATGAATCTCTTCAAAAATCATCTTAATACAACTTGGCTCGTAAATGTGTGCTGGAAGAGAGACAGATATGGGAAATTAATTAGGTAAGTGGCAGTGGAACAGGGAATCCATTATGCCTAAACCACAGCTCAAATGGTTTGCTAGTCAAACCACATTGGCAGTTTTCTTTTCCTTTTTTGTCTCCATATGGATTAAAACAATCGATTTTTCTTCTGTGTCTTCAGGGAAATTGTAGAGTTGCAGCTGAAGTAGATCTGTGGGATTGTGGGTATAATGTTATCCCTACAACACCCAGAAAAGTTACCAATTTTGTCTTTTTTTTTTTTAAATAAGAAAATCTCTGAAGTTTCTTCCGGCTCTAAAAGGCTATTATTCAATAGAATGATACGCTCCTGAGAGCCTTTGACCTTGTCTTACCTCATCTTACTCTTAGACTTGATTGTCCCCACCTGGAAAATGCTTGGTGCACTTCCAAGTTACTGTGCCTCTTAGGATATCCTCATCAGCCTTCTTCACGCATTCCGTAGACATGTGTCAGGGCCCTGTCCTTCAATACTCTTTCATTCCCTTTTAAAACAAGTATCTGAGCCATATCGTCCATGCTCTGTGGTATTCAGAATACATGCATCTGTGTGTGTCCCTTCTTTCCCAATATTACCATCTGCACAGGGTTTTTCTCCAATTGATACCTATTGTCTTATTATAAATATACATCATTGTCTTTATTTAACCAATAGTATTTATTTTAGGATGGCTATGTAGGAGTAGAAAGAACAATATTGATCTGTAGGCATGAGCCAATTCAGTTCAAACCAAGTTAGCTCTGTGTTTTCCATAATAAATATATTAACCTATCATAAAGATATGACAAGTTAAGCTTATTTATTGATTTTAAATAAGGGAAGAGGTACTGCATTAGTACATGGGCAATGAATAAGCCTCCAAAAGACTGAAACAAGTCCTCATTTAAATGTGAACATAGATGGAACAGAAAATGGATTAGAGAATTAAATATTCTAATTAATTAAATGATAGGTAATGATAGTCAAGGCAAGAGCAATCTAGAATTTAGCACTAAGAAAAATTAGTCATGCAAGTACAGAATTGGAATCGTTAGACCTGAAAATATTCTTAAATAAAATAATTTGTGAGAGCTTTAATTGACTACAAGTTCAATGGTACTCAGCGAAATGTACAGATGACGCTGTGTACGCTAAGCACAGATCAGACACACTGACATTAAAAAACACTTGTTACTAAATCTCATGGGAGACCTTATACTTGGATGCAGATGTGTAAAGTTGTTTGCTTCCCCACAGTTTAGCTTTCTCAGCGGAGAAGCTCAACAGTTCCCAGTTTTGGTCTTGACATAAGGTATTTTTTCTAACAAAATCACAGAAAATAAGAAACAGCACAAAATGCAGTTTCACTCGTTAGTAGTTCTGCAATCACTTTGATTTGTGTTTCATTGTATAAAATGCTTGAAGGGCTTGAGCAATATTTATATTAGAGAAATCAACATAGTAACTTTCTGTTTCTAAATTGTTTATACAATTAAGGTGTCATTTAAATATTAGCTTATTTCTCTTGCATAATTCTCACAAATTTTCTTTTTCAGCTGGTATAAAAAATGGTACTCAAGAAATGAATTTTCTTAGCAGCTGTTAGGTGGCAAATCAGTTTGTATTATTACATGCAATACCTAGCAAAACATCTTGCCATGTGCTTGCAGTGTGTCAAATTATAGTTCATGAGAATATTATGAGACTTCTCTATATATCTGTTATAATCTTATCTACTTATCCAGGGATCAATGAATATAAAAATTTGCTTTATGAACAAAGAAGTTTGAATGAAACTTCTTGACACATATTATTCCTTTGTAGGACTTTGAGTTCTAATTAAAGGACAGTAATTTGTATCATGCTGTGCAGTAATATAATAAGGTCTCAAGCTACAGGACATAAGTGTTTTCACTTGGATTTAAAATGAGACACGTCGTATTTGGAAGGAAAAAAACAAATAAAGAATGTTAAGCAGACCAATATTATTAACTTCTGAATTCTTGCTGAGTTTTCTTAGTTAAGAAAAAATGGATCTGCTTGTAAAGACTCTTAAAATAGATAATTTTAAAAATCAGCAATAAAAGTCAGAAAAAAATGCATAGATTAGACTCTAAATTTCAGAGGACATTTAAATGTAATCAGTAATTATAGTCTTCATCATTAGTTTTAAACCACAGTAAAATTATGTTTGTTTCTTCCTAGTTGAGCTTATTGTGATAATACTCTAAATTTTTGTTATAGTGACTTATGCCTTTGCAATTTTAGCAGCTGTGATTTTATGAATATAATATTAACCAATGAATTTAACAGGAATTTCTGAAACCAATAAAATTATCTGTACTGTCTTTGCTCTCTGCAGGCAGTAGTGCCTAAGACGCATATTCTACCTAAGACACAATCTGAATCTCTTTACTCTTAAAGTTGTACTTCATTCCTTTGGTCAAGAATCAGTTTCAACTAAAAGTGCACACCCCCTTCAAGGTAGTGTTAAAATTATGGCAATGAACACTGTAACTGATTATGTCCAGCTTTAATCCAGTGTCTGATACACTGTAAATAGTTCTAAATGGATGATTACAAAATAGATGTAATATCCCTCTATGTAAAACAGCTTTTGCATTCTCAGGATTAAGAAGTTCATGAAAACTAGTTACATATAAGGTAAGTTAGGTATACTTAATAAACCATCAGAATCACAGGCCATCTCACCAATGAGGTTATAAAATTCCATAGACATGGTCACAGTTGTACATGATCACTTTCTCCATGAGATGAATAGATTCTGACGTATCACTAAGCAACCTATGTAATATGAACAGAATAGCATGGCCAGGAAAAATATGAGTTCTGGAATCAGATTATCTGGTTCAAAACCCAGCTCAAATATTTACTTGAGAGGTGATATCGGGCTAGTTATTTAACATCTCTTTGCCCCAGTTTCCTCATCTGAAAACAGGATAAATAGTTCTATATTAATGGTTTTTATAAAGAGAGATAAATGAGATACTACATGTGAAAGGTTAGAACCATGCCTGATACATAGTAAAAATTCAATCCATTTTGTCTTTTGTAAAATTACTGATTTTAAAATAACAGATGTCTATTTAAAGATGGTATATCCAATATAAAATATTTTTAAAGATAAGGAGAAAATTGTAATTAATCTCACAAACCAGAGATGGTTACCTTTCACCTTTTAGTATGTAGAGGTATGATCGTTGTTTCACTCTTGCTTTTGCTGCGTAGGTCTGTGTTAAAAGTATTCATTATATAAATACAGTTCTTTAAAGTAAAATCTTAATATCTGAATATGACTTCATTACATGAATGCAATTTATTTAATGAGGCCCCTTTTATTGGTTTTGGTTTTGACGTTTTGATTTTTTTACATATTTACACATAAATAATTAACGTCATAGTAAACATTTTTTGAAAAAGCAAAAAAATCTTGGTTCACATGTTAGATCACATCTTGGTTCACATCTTTAGGCTAAATCCTTAAATTGTAATAAATGGACCAAAATGTATAGACATGTTTAAGCTCTTAATAACTTTCACAAAGCTCTTTTAAGACAATCTGTACCAATTTACATTCCTAATGTCCGTATATAATTTTCTAATGAGATTATCTGTTTATTTGTTAGAAAACTTTACCAGTGCTTCCATACGGAAGTACTTCTTTAAGATTTTTCCACTAGTATTTATTGAGTATATACTATGTGCAAAATGTTGTGCCAGCGATTATTATACTTTAAATCTGTTACCTTGAAGTGTTTCTGGATTCTGATAATAATTATTACTGTTCAAAACACTTCTTAAAATGCTCCTTTGAAATTGTCTTCAGAGCCATAGTTACTTATTTTTTAAAATTTTATATGGCATTATCTTGCCTGATCATTCATTTCGTTCAAAAGTCTTAACACCACACAACTTTATACTGGTCCCCAAACAAATTCAATCTAAAAATAATTTACTATTTTTCAAAATCATTTACCAAGCTCACAACCATATGACAGTGTTGTATAAAGGGTACATTCTTGGGGTAGAAAAATCTCATGTGAAATCCCATTTGCTGGCTTTATAGACATGGCTAATTTAGGTCTATGTTCTTAAACTTGATATCTATGTGAAGTAATACCTATATTAATTAGTTAGATTTAACTATTCCATAATATATATATATATATGTGTGTGTGTGTGTGTACTTCAAAAGATCATGTTATACATGGTAAATGTGTATAATTTTATCTGTGGATTTTAATAAATAGCTAAATTTGAAAAAGAAGAATTATAATGATGACTGTACTTTTATAGTTGGAAAATTTCAGAATTTGTTTTTCCCACTGCAATATGTGCAAATAGATATCTGAAAGTTTTCTTCTTTCCTTTAATACTTGTATACATTAAACTATAGGTAGAATATATGGGCCTCTTTTACTAGACACCATATAGAAACTTTTAATGCAAACCAATTAAAAATACTTTCAGTGTGATCCCTAGTATTGGATGTTGTTTTCCTCTTAATTCAGACAGTAACAGGTCAAATTGAAAGACTTTGCTGTTATTTTTGTAAATCTGGACAATTTAGTGTTCTGATGGCCTGATTTTTTTATTACAGCCTTTCATTGCCCTCAGAGGGGTACTATAGTAATCTAAAAATCAATCTCGAAGATTTATTGCCTAAAACTTTAGTAAAAAGGAGCATGTGTTCTATCCTTTGCCCCATGATTTATTGAAAAGTTAAACCAGAAAGTTTTTATCTAGTGGATTTTCTCTAGTATTTGCTTCCAGTGGTTGCCTCTTTTTCTTTTTTCTACATCCTTCCTCTTTCTCTCTCCCCTCTTCTTTTCCTCTGCTCACTCTTAGTCCATGGTTGCTCCTATTCACTAGGCTGTTTCTAAATAGCTCACAGAATTCAGTTTTTGGTGGTGCAGGGGTGGCAGATACGGAAGAGCAGCATTGAGAAGTTAGCAGATCAATTGGATCGTTAACAGACAGTTGTGAAATCGAAGGCAGAGCAGGAACCAGGGAGCCACACACATATGACTGCATTCTCATTACCGCTTATGCCTTTTGGATGGATGATGGACGGCACGGCACTGGAATACATAATTTCTACGATATTTCTGAGCAGGATGATTTCTTTCATAATTATTTCCAAAAATCTGAGTACGTCATTGCTCTTATTCCTTTCCACTCTCCAGCCTCATTCTGTGCCACCACCTCCAACTCTTTTCTATTTGGCAAGCTAAACCATAGACAGAGTTCGCGCTGTGAGAATTAAAGTATTCCAAGTAGATAACTACATCCTTGCTCTTAATGAGCAGAAGCACGGATGTGGTGTGTTCTGTGCACGTTTCTGAAAATTTGTGAATTTACAAATCGCTGGGCCAACAGCTTGCTCTGGACAATTCTGAAGTAGGGAGTTCTTGACAAAGAGCCTAAAAATCCATTATCTTTCAGCTATAAAGCAGGGCAGAAACCCTCATTTCTCTGTTGACTCCAAAGTGTATTTCTGTCGCCTGAATCTGCAGATTTGTTTTCCCAACAGAAAAAAAAAAATTAGAATATACCCCAATAACAAAATATGATTAGGAACTTACAGGGTGTATTTTAGTCAGCTATTAGGTTATTTCAAGTGAGTACCAGAAACTTAACAATGTGACTATTTCAGGGAAATTTGTTCTCTCTGAGGAAAGTACCTTGCATTCTTGGCTCTTGGTCTCAAAACTGCAAATGACTGTAGAAAAAACAGCATTTTACAGGCCTTTCTTGAATTGATATATTTGTAATAATATCAAAATTAATGTTTAAATATAATCATTGACTCTAATGTAATGATTATTTTTTTCTTTCTTTTTTTTTCTTTCCTGTATAGTTGCAGTTATTTTCTAAGATACTTTCTTTTTCTTTGTCCCTTTTTAAATGATTATTATGGCTATAAATCATTTCCTATTATAATACCTTTTAACTCAAGACTTCAGTTAAGATTTGCACTAATGCTGTATCTTTCAGTGTAGCAGAACCGGTCAAGTCCAAGGGATAAGTAATTCGTGTCACTAAACTTGGATCAAACTCATGAATTCTAAATATCTAATTAGGACACCTCCAAAATGCATGCCTTTGGTGCTGCCTTACCACTATTGTAAGTGTACAGAAGCTTGTTAATTAGAAGCTATGTCATTATAGCTTCAGTTCCCCCAGTTGGACCACCTGCTTGTCATTCCCATATGTCCCAAAGCTATCCTAATTGCTGTCTCCCTTTACCCAGATTCAGGCAGTTGAACTGTGTTTTACTGTGTCTCTTGTGTAATGCCAGAATCCCAAAGTGCCAAAATTTCCTGTTGTTTTAGAAGGCAAATGTAGAAAATAAAATAGGAGAAGATCTCTCCAGTTAGTGCTCCCAAATTGGCCTTTGTTTGTGTAAATATACAGAGGTGAGCTACAGAAATGAAAATATCCACAGTCTAAAACAAAATGTTGGTATATTAAGGCTGGAAAGATTATCTGAATACCTGCATATCTTACAGAGACCAGCATAAAATAGTGACTTTTGAGGGTATGAGTTTAGATTGGATGTGATCTGGTTCAGCTCCAAAGAAACTTTTGGCAAAAATGTATTGAACAACATTTGGTGCCCCAAAGTATGTTAGGATTTGAGTAATAGGGAAGAAAGTGTTAGAAAGGAACTGTAAATGGCTGAAGAAAATAGGGCCCTTTCCATGGCCAAACTCACAGTCTAGTCTGATAAAAGATTATTACATTGTTATGGAGATAACATATTTGTGACTTTATTACTTATGGAATATGCTCCTTGGTGCCTGATGTGGTTGTATTTGAGTGCCTGCATTTGTGAGTGAATAAATACAAACTGGGTAGTAATTACAATCACCGATGAAGACTCACAGCTCAGAAAAGTCACTTCAGAAGAGACTGAACACAAGCCTGGCTCCTTGTGAAGAGAGTTGGCCAGAAAAGCAAAGTGCACCTCTTCATGACCATCCCTTTTTCCTGAAGGGACCCTCCAAGAGATTAGGAAGGTCAGTGATTCCAAAGATAGTCATTGAATGCATGCCAGGAAGTTGGGGACATGGACCAAAAGAAGATCCTGAAGGCCTTTGTTCAAAGAAACTGACAGTTTATGCAGGCAAACTGATCAAAACACACTATGCTCTGGGAGCTCCAATTGCAGAGTGATAATATTCTCCCAGGACAGAGAACCTGTAGGTGTGGGAGGAGAAGACTTTGCTTAGAGAAAGGATTCAAAATTCGTAAAATAAAAATGGAAAAATAGGTACAACCAAAATGCAGGAAGAGAGAAAACTACCCAGAAAGAAGAAACCATTGAAATTTGAAGAAGTGGAGGAACCAAAGATAGCATCTACTTAAACATTTCATTTCAGAGATAAGGAACCAGTCCATGAGAAATCTGGTGAGTGACTTACTAAGATCACATAGTAAGGAAGGGGAAGAACTGGACCTAAACCCACTGAGCCTAATCTTCAGTCCACTCTTTGCATTGTCATCATGAAGAAAGAAAACTATGGGGAAGAAATTGGGAGAACGCAACACAAAGAGGATTGTCTTGTTTCTGTATTGTGTCTGTGCAGTAGGCATATGACATAAATATGGGGAATGTGTATAATATATATACTGTTTAAACCCCAGTTGGTAAGTGTGATAAGTTAGCTCCTTCTGCAAATGTCTCTGAGCTTCAGAGAAGTGATCCACAAAATGCTTGGGCTTGAAACTAACAGGGGATAAGCTGGCAATGGTTAGATTATAGGCTTGGGTAAAAATGCAGAACCGTGTTGCTGTCTTTGCAGCCAAATCCTTAGCACTTCATACACAGCATTGAGTAGCAGAGAGCCTTGGCTTCCCAGAGCTCTACCTCACTGATCTTCTCAGTCTAGGAAGACATTCCCCTCCACTAGCTTACTAACATACCATTCGTACTCAGACCTCACCCCAGACCATGTGTCAATATTCTTCCCTCTCCTCACCTGTCTGGTAGTGAAAAGTTACAGACATTGATAGCTGTGCAACCCATTTAGAAGTTTCTACATTCCCTGTCTGGCATTTATACATCCAATGGTCTATTAAAATTGCCTTGGGGACATTATAGCATCTTGGAAAAATAACTATGCATTCATGAAGTATTGAAAAGTCCGGGAATCCACAAAGCTCCAAGAATAGTGATATTTTCTATTATTTTTACATTGCCTATCAAGAAGAAAATGCTTTATAGGAAGATCATATTTAGCATAATCTGTGGCTCATATGTACAAGTTTTTGAGGCAATGCAGAATTTAAAAGCCAGAGCCTTTGTGTGTGTGCATGTGTGTGTGTGCATTTGAGTATGTGCATATTTTGTAAAGGTAACTGACAACAGATGAATTCAATATTAACTGCATTTTTCCTGTGCAGTTGGAAAAAATTTAGAAGCACAGTGTTATAGAAAGAGGATGATGTATGTATAACATACAGTGATGAAAGATGTATTACATAAAATGATTTTTATCAAGATTTAATAGTCTTTGAGGACTCAGCTAACAGATTTTTCAAACTTATGCTAATCGTTTTAAAGAAACAGACAAATTTATGGAAATGTAAATTAGATTTCAGGTCAAAGTTTGTTAATACAATCAGAGTAATTTACAGCTGGAGTGTGCCTGGATTGACCAGAGTAGGAGCAAAAGGAAAGAAAGAATAGACAACGAAGAAATTAAACACCTGTTAGCTCAAGAATAAACAATGCATTTCATTAAAATCATTACAGATTGAGATAGTGGAAGAACTACCTAATCCTTCCCATCCTGACATTTCTGAAAAAGAAACATCCAAACCAACCATAAACCATCATGCAGGTGCTACAGTGCAAAAGTAAAAAGGTGAAGCACCTTCTCTTTGTTGGAAATTGGAAGATGGATTGGAGCATGGGATCTCCAAAGAATTCTAGTTAGTAGAAAAGGAGGCAACTGTTACATCATGACTCATTCATTGTATTTTAAAGAAAATCTCTTAAAAACTACCGTTTACTAGCTATGGAAACATTCATGCTCTTTTCTGAGGTCAAACGGGATCCGGCGCAGTCAGGATGGTATGGCCGCGGACTATGCCCTTTTCTTAAGCAATGTGTATTTAAGATGTTCCTTGAAGTTGGTCCACAGTGTTTCCCATATTTATTTTAATTTTTCTTACAGAAATTGCTTTAGCAAGTGTGGGTATACAGCCTAACTTAACTCTAAGCGACTAATGCTGCCCCAGCATCTCCTCCACTCCGTAACAAGAATGGAATTCATTTATGCTCTGAAATTTGACATTCTGTCCAATAATTGGGGTATTTCTTATGGAAATTGGGAAGCATGTTTCCCTGGCACTTTTCCCATTCTGCTTTATGAGGACTACTTCATTTACATCATTGACTCCAAGCCTCTGTTGAAAGGAGTTACTTCCTATGGAGCTGGGGACAGAACGGAGAGCAGCATGGACTTGCTCAGTGGTTCAGTAAATTACAGAATTTTCATGGGATTATAAATCCACTTCTGGATGCAAGTATTTGACAGAGATAACTGCTGTTCTACACAAGATTTCACTGGATTTGAAAAAAGGAAAAATTAGTCGTTTTTAATTGCTGGGGTATAACTTGTCTGTAAAACAAAAAATCACCATGGCATCTTATTTTTCAGCATTCATTTGAACAGCATTGGGACCCTTTTGGACAGTCTGTTTAGCTGTTCAGCAACTAGCTTTCTGGTTACTTATGCGTTTTGAACTAGGAAGCAATGGATTTGTGCCAGCTTGAAACTGCCAAAATACTTTAGTTCTACTTTCATTCAGATCATGAAAATGCAAGAAATGTCAGCCAAAGTCAGACCAATGGTCCTTAGAGCCCATATTCTGTCTTTTAATGAACACAGGACATGGAAGACCAGGGAGGATATGATGACTCATTAATTTAGTTAAATATTTCTTGGGTTTTGTTTCCTCAACATGCACAAACTCTTGGGATAATGAATTTTTACAAATTTTATAGCTGTTCCATAAAATCATATATTTAAATATGTTCTTTTCAAATCATCATATCTGTAGCAAAAAAAATGTATCTCCATAATTCTTGAAGGCATCAGCAAAAGCAGTGCATTACAGAGGAAGTGTAGAATTGATCTTAGTGTTTGCAAGTGAGAATAAAAATAGTCCAAGGTTTGGCGAGCATAGGCATACACAACCAGAGGAAAAGATTTGTTGTCAGATATGTATACATAAAAGCGTTTCTTTCACTAATGATTAACAAGTTAAAAAGCTATAGAGAAATATGTTAAAATTCATAGATCTATTTTATCTTGATAGTCTAAGGTTAATATTCTCTATTAGATACTAGTGGATCTTCAAATGTATAATAATCTCAAATTTATGAAAAATTACATTTAAAAATAATCCAGTGAAATAGTGACACCTAATATTCAGAAACAACAAAATCTTTTCATTTATTTCCTTTAGGGCACATATGGCACTGCCAGGAGTTTATTTTTAATTCATAGCTATATTTTCATGCTCTTGTCTTCAGAGACAATGCTATTATTATTCATTATTACACATTTGTTTTGAATGCCAGAGTGCTTTCTATGAATAGGTTCTGTATTTTTTGAATCTCCCACAATAAATGTTCTCTTACTAGTCTAAAGCTAATGTTGAATTTCAAGTTGACTATATATGAACAGAGAGGAATGACAGAGAGAGGGAATTAGAATTGAAAGGTTTTCCAGATACTGAAAAGGCTGCAGACTGCCTAGAATACTTAAGGAGTCAGATGATCAAGGACTTGAATTAAAAGGTTGCAGTGAATTTACTCCTATTGGGAAGGTGAAGGCAAAGACCTAAACTCTCCCATTGTGATCAATAGTGTCTTTCCCAATATGGAAAACTGCCGTTAATGGACAAAGTTGTTGGCTCTTTTTGCCTGGGGGCAGCCAGGATGGAGGGAAGTGGGGAAGGGAGAGGGGAGACTGGGACTCTTGAAAGGGAAGCCATTAAGAAAGCTCCCTGGGCTGTTTACACTGATAACCTACTAACCAAAGAGAAAGTGCATTTCCTCCTTGATGAGTAATTAAACCTACTTTCTTCTTAATGCTTGGGTTTAATGGGAGAATTTTTGTTTTGCAAAATGTTTGCTTTTGAATAAAAAGAATTGGCATGCTATACTGAATAAGGCCAAATTGCTTGGTGTTTTTTAAGCTTGCGTTATTTTTAGTGTTTCCTATTCAGTGAAGATTAACTTTAAATACCCATTTAAATCTAAATTTAAGTTCCAAAATGGTTTCATGTGGTGCTATTGCTGTGTATTGTGCATAGAACCTACATCTTATACATTCGAGGAAGGCGCAAATGCCTAATGAGGGGAGAAATCCATGTCTTTGATTTTGTTAACTTAGGCTCAATTCTAGAGCAGTAAGTCACAAATAAAAATCAAATGGCACAATTGTGTCAGTAGCTAATAGCAAAGGCCTTAATCTAAGAGAGGCAATTTACTGAGCACAAAATTAAAGGGAAGTGTGATGATGGTGTAGTCAAGTTGAGTAGTTGAATGATGGCTCTAGGACACTATCAAGCTTTTTTCTCAGTTTCCTGTGGTGGAAAAGATTGGGTGGAAGCCTCTGGTAAGAGGTGGTGAAGAGTTTTTCTTTAGCACTGGCAACATGGCATCCATAAGTGAGGGAAATGTGGATACTAATCCACGTTGTGACAAAAAAATCAAAGAAAATTTGTTTTGTTTTTAGCTCCTATGTTTTAGTCAACAAAAGCCTATAATTGTACACTTAAAGTTAGAAAACTAGATATGGGATAATCTGCACATGCATTTCTTATTACCTGATTATACAGTTTTTTAATGATTACTAACTTCTATATTTAGACGTATGACTCATAAACTCAACAAAGATAGAATGATTAAAAATTTTCATTGATTTTTATAAATTAAACAGCCTCACAACCGCACAGACAAAATGTTAGATCAATATATAAAAATAGATATAGACAGTTCTTCATAAATATGGGGTATAGAATTCAGTTAGTAAAATCTTACACTAAATGTAAATAGAAGCTGCTTTGTCTTTGTGGCTTTGGGGGATAATTTTTTCATTTAATTTGACAAGAAAATGCATATTAAGAACTCAAAAAATTCTTTTTTTTTGACTAGCCTATGAATTCAAAACTAATTTCTTTGCTCCATAAAAAGTTATACTAGATATTAAAATGAATTCAAAATTATTTAGTGTGGGAGAAGAAATGTATGTAAATATGAGTAATACAAAGAATCAAGATAAGAAGTATCATAGAAGAAAAACAGATAACATAGAGCTTTAGATCTTGAAAGATATGGGCAACCTTCTTAGAGTCCAGGTTGGGCCAAAGAGTTCAAGTGGCAGAAATATCATGGACAAAGACATAGAGTCAGGAAAACTTGTAGCGTGTGTGCAGATTGGTACTATATGTTTCCCTGAAGTATAGGGCTCCGGAAGTAATTGGTGTTTGGAAGGTAAAACTGGAAGGTAGAGACATGTCCCAGAGAAGCTGCTCAGATGTAGTAGATAAGACATTAGACCCATGTAAGAAGATTGGAAATCAAGTGTATCACTTATGTCTGGGTGATAGTTTCTTCAGTTGGAGAATAGTGATAATTGTACCCATCTCAATGTTGGGGTGTCTTTGTTATGGAAACTGTAAAACACCATGCAAATGTAAAATATGGATGTCTTCCTCAAGGAGAGTACCAAGATTCCATGTGGTTTCTCTTCTCCCATCTCTCCCAAGTCCTTCAAATGTGTCTTTTCCTACTGAGTTTACTGCTCCCTGTCCATTTCCTGCCTTGCCTTATTACAAAGAGACTTGGCACTCTGGACCGTGCTCTCTATGCCAGTTGGCAGACAAAGTCCTTAGAAGGCAGATGCTCCATTTCTGACATCACCACCAAAATCTCTCCCAGTTTTCTGAGAAGAGCCCTCCCCTGCCCCCATCTTGCAAGGGAACTGGCACCTTTCTGTCCCCTGGCTCTCTCTCCCTCCCACTTCATTCTCCCTCTGAGGTAGGTAGTTCAGCCACTGCTGAGTTTGCCAGCAGGAACTCCCTCTCATTTCCTCCCTCTCTGCCTTTGTCTCCTTCTCCTCTTTCCTCCCCATCTGATCTCTGAAAGTTTTACAAAGGACTTTGACTCAGGCCAAGAGAAAACAAAAGATTGGAAAAGAAGAATCTAGTGAATGCATGGTTTGATGTGAAATGAATTTTCTGTATTGCCAAGGACATTTCAACGGGCACAGCTTCTCCATTCCTTTGTGAATTCTCGGATATCCCAGTCTGACTCCTTCTCTTTTTCTTTCCTGGATAAATCTTCCCCTCAGTCATGTACCCTCATCTTTCAGTTCTAGGAGCTGCTTTCAGCCTCTGACCCTGTTCTCCTTAGACTTAAGGGACCTATTTTTAAATGGAATTGAATGTAGTAACTGATGATACTACATTGTTAATTCGCTAAGGAATGTAGAAACATTGTGGTTTTCATTATGTCAGTTTTTGCAACTTAAGATAGCCTCACATCTCCTCATTGGCGATTTTTTTTTCAAATGTCCTTGGTGAAAAAGAGAGGGGCTATTTATTTAATATTAGTGTTTCCCACAGTATAGCATTTTTGGAAACATAACAATTCAAGGCCCCTAGGGAGCATTTAGATGGTTTTTCATTCTGCTGGGAGTCAGATTAAAAATTGCAATGTTTTTATTTTTTGGATCCAGACCTCTAGAGACTGGCTCATTCCGACCTGCATAAAATTCCTTCAACCGACTTCTCCTCAAGGGTTCTACAGAAGTCATGCTAGCATGGCCCTCACCTGGAGCCAGGGGCCAGTGTCCACACCTGTATGAAATCACATGAAAATGGACATGTGTTCCTGCTAATTTTTCCCCCGGACCACTCTGATCCTAGCGTGGGGTATGTGAAGAAGGGGAGGCAAGGGAGGGCCCCACAAAACAGTACCAGTGAATCTCACATTTGATTCCCCCAAGGCATCTTGTTAGCTACAGATGCCTTCTACGCTTTTTGTGGGGAAACTAAATCTACTAGAAAATCTTGCAGCATTTCTGCAGTTTGTCTAACCCAATCAAAGGGAATGTGGTGATACCTTAGCTGCCTTACCTGTCCTTTCCTCTTTTATGGCCATGGAACTGTTAGCAAATAGAAAAGGACTTTTAAAATAATAGTTAATTCATAACTGATGAATCTCTTGTAGATGTTTTCTCACTTGAGGCCCTGGGCCGTTTGTACCTCTGTATTCCTCATTTTGTTTTTAAAAGTCAGCTTTCAAAATATTTTGTCAAATATATATATATATATACACACACCCACACATCTATGTGTATATAGTATTTCAGTGATCAACAATGATTCTTTCTTTTGAGGCATATTGATATGCCAATAATACATTTTGGCCTATTTCTTGATAAGCTATATTGACAAACTTTGCAAATATCAGAATCTGTTACTTGTTCCTAGGCCTAGGGATGTATGTCATTAATCAATCAAGATGGGATAATAGCCATGGAAAAAGAATTACAAGTATTATCCTAGCAAAGTTAGTATCAGTGAAATATTCAAAACAAACAGAATCTTCAAAACAAGCTATATTATGTCAGTATGGAGACGGTTATGGAAATTATAAGGTGATAATATACAGCCGATTTAAAAAGAATACTCTAAATGAATAATTATTGACAAAAAGATGTCCATATTTTTATTTCATGAAAAGAGAAGATTTTTACATTATTAAATATTCTGTGATTGCATTTTTCTAAAAACAAAAAGAATGTGTATGCATGAAAAGCGTTTGGAAATTGTGTTAATCATTAACCTTTGGTAGTATGACAATGGATATTATTATCTTCTATTTATCTATATTTTCAATTTTTTATAATGAACTTGTATTGCTGTTATAATTTTTTCAGTCATTTAAAATTTAACATCATACAGTAGAAAAACCAATATACTGCCATTAGAACCAGGCGCAAGACAGTCACATGACATAGTGGGTGGGGAGTGGATCTAGACACGATGCATCTGTTAGTAACATAGCTCAAGAGACCACTGTGTTGATAGTGCTGATCGATGTATCTGGAGGCCAGATCAGTCAGAGGAACTGAAGAAGCAGGTCAAGACTAGGGAGAGGCACCAAGGCACGTTGTGTTTCTCTTGAGCCTGGAATCGGGTTTACATTGAAAATAAGCTAGAGAATAAAAAGTGGCTACAGCTTTTAAGAGGTAAAAGGCTGTGGTGTTGCTAGATTATTTTCTTTCAGTGATTACAGAAAAAAAAAGCTGTTTTGCCAAGCTGGCACCAGTGTCAGATGAACAGAGGGTCTCCCCATTCTGTTATTTCCCTGGCAGTCGAAGCTTCCGTTGGCTCAGCTGTTTAATGTGTAAGTTCAGTGTCCCACGGGCCATTCTCCATAAGGCAGCAGCTACCCAACCATAATAAATTTAGTGTCAGGTCTGGATTCAGAGCACACTGTGTCCCACTTTAAGAAAGTGCCCTGGGTCATGTAGCCAGTTGTAGAAATCTGTGCAAATGCTGGTGATTCCCAGGGGAGAAAGAATATTTTTCCTTTGACCTCGATCTCTGTTTCTGTTGATTCACAGAGTGGTGCTCCTGGTGAGAATCCTTTCCATTTCTAAATGCTTTGTTCCACTTGTTTCAGAGTGGGGCCTGAGCACTGTTCTGTTTATGAAGCTGTGCATAAGTGGTTCTGATATGCAGCCAGTATTGAGAAGACTGATTGGCCAGGCTCAGCAAATGTATCTAGATAAATAATAATGATAATACGAAAACCTTCAGGTGCAAAAGGGATGCTCGTGCCCGTGATCAGTTGGTGATGCTTCTTGTATTGATTTTCCACCTTAAGAGTAGATTTGCAGCTAATTCTCTTCCCTAGCCCTCACTGTCAGCAACAGAAAACTTGGTTGAGATGGGCTTTCGTGATAGAGTAAGACAAGCCAATTAATGCTTGTTGGAACTGATCCTTATTTTATTGTTCCTAATACTCGTTTTTTATCAGTTGAGAAAACTGACCTGAAATTTATAAAGTTAAACCATCAATGGGCACACTGGCTCATGACATGCATAGACCACTAGCACTGAACACTGGAGTGCGGTTCAGAAAGAGAAAAAGGGAAAGAGTAGAGTCAGACACATTCTTGGATATTTACTATGAGCCAGGAATTACTTTAAGCACTGTGTATCTGTTCTCATTTAATCCACAAAACAATACTTAACTTTTCTTCTGTTCAATAAAAGTTACTGATCCAGTACCTACACAAAGTACTGAAATAGTCTCATCACTATCTTTCAGTTAAAGAAACAACATCCAAATAGTACATTCCCAGGGCCAAAGAAATTGCCAATTGAAACACTGGTAATCCTGCTTAGAACCTGTCAAACCTTACACAGACTGAGAAATCCCACTGTCCTCAACACCATCCTGAGTAGGAAGTCCCTGTAAACTAGCTGGAAGACCCACCGAGAAAGTCCTCATCGTCCCTGACATAGTTGTTGTCAACACAGCAATCTATAGTTTCTCTTACTAGTTTGTTTCTTTTATTTCTCTTCTTGTACTTGATTTATTTGTTAGAGATGATGGTGGTTGAAATGATACTGGTTATCAGAGATAAAAGCTCATTTACATCAGTAACTTTTTTTCTTTTTAATGAAACACCAGTTTCCAGAAAAATTTTGTGAGTTAATAAGGTATTTCTCAACACATTTTTTCATTGTCAACTGGTTTTTTCCAGACTATGTAGGTAACTGAAAAGGTGTTGCATTGCCTGTTATTCTTTGATGCAGTCTGGTTTTGTAACCCATTGCTTTCAAATTTCTGTCATCTTCCAATTATCTTAAATGTACACTGGGCTACTAGAATAGAATGGTGGTATTATTATTGTCAACAGAATTGCAATCTGGGGTATAAGTGGTTTGAAGACCATCAGTAGATTTATGTCACCTTAGAGATTCATGGATGATTGAGTGTTTGAACACCTGACTTCTGTGGGAAAGATGGTGCCCTTTAAGTTGCTCCCTAATTAACAAATACCCTCTGTGAATTGAGGATTCCAAGGGGAAGAATGGTCATGTTCAGTACAATGGAATGCATATTTGTTACTAATTATATATTTTTCACCTGTTCCCTTACAGCAATTGCTTTAAAAATATTTTATTAAATTTTTTTTTGTTAATCTAACAGATACATTGTTTTAAGGGTTTAAGGGTGTTTTCCACAAAACATTCAAGGTTTCAGGAAGTATTGTCTTTCTTACCTTTAACCCCTTGCCTATTTGCATGAAGTTAGAAGGAAATGCATAGCCAAATCTTTGTTCCTAATAGAAAATAATAAGAAATACAATGAATTTATAGAACAATATGGACAGTTGTAAGGGACTATTTAAAAGGCTGTGTGTGTTCATTCTCCATGCATACTATTAGTAAAAAGGAATGGACCTTCCCTCATCTGTTTTCATTTAGGGCAGGACTTTCTTGCATTGAGGTTCCTATGTAACCAGTGATCTAATTCTTTAAAGCCTTTGGATAAGAAGCAGCTTTAACTCCACATGCTTATTCTTCCCTTTTCTATGTCTTAATTTGGAGTTCTCACCACTCTGATAATAAGCAGACAGTTCTGAAAATTGAAAGCCCCTCAGTTTCACTTTTGTTTTTCTTTCTCTTCCACTGCCTTTCTTCTTGTAGAGCAGTAAATAATGTCAGACCGGAGCCTAAAGTTAACCTCTCTGCTCTCTTCCTCTGACTCAACTGCTCTACCTAAGTAGGTGACATTTCCCATTAGGGGTTAACAGAATTATGGAGCACACAGGCAGGGCAGCTGGTGGATTTGACTTGAGAAATGAGGAAGAATCTGGCCCTCCCAACGTAGAGAGTCAATTATAGAAATCCAGGTTAGCACAGACCGTTGTCGTAAGACAGGCCTGCACACGGTTGGATAGGGATGTTAATAGGGAATTTGTGATCTGAATAGCAGGGCTAGATCAGATTTGAAATCTGATTCTCCTAATACTGGAAAGACTTAAGCAGTCCGGCAGGAGACTCAAGCAGGATTTACTGTTTTGCAAAGAACCGAAACTGTTGATTTTAGTTTCTTCGACAAGATTTCCCTATTTCTGTTAGACTTCCTAAAGAGTTGTTTGTTAGTTTCTGCTGCTGTTTTGTCCTAGCAGCAGAGAGAAGATTAAGGGAAATTTTTGTCTTAAAGAATATTGTCTACTTTTCTGGACATCAGTGGTCTTTTAAATCCATACCGAGCAGAAGAATTAGTTTGTTTGGGCAGATATGATATTCTACCAAGGAGTTTTTGAGGCTTCACACTCTGCTGGGAGACTTTGTGGAAAATAAAAGAGAACTTACTGCCTTAGCTGAAGAACCTTTTACTTCAGGGTCCCATTTTCTCTCTGGGATTGGGTAGAGTTCTTGGGACAGAAGATACTAACAATTGACTTTATGGGAGTCTTTGCATAAATGACAACTTTTGTGGCCTTCGACTTCCCTAGGCTAGCATAATGGGTAGATTAATATTTTCCTTCTTGGCAGGAATGAAAAGTAATTTTTTTTTAAAAGAAGGAGTGAAAAAACATGTTGTGCTAAATTAGTGATTACTATGGCAACAGGCACTCTATACATGTTAGAAAAAAGGAAGAAAAATGCAACCACAGTTCTTTAAAGAAGAAGATAGCAGAAATTTGTTCACAGACTTTTTCTTCCTCAAAAATTAATAAATATGTAGTAGGCATCCACTATATGCTCTGTATAATCTTATCAAAGCATGTAGCAGGAACTTGATGATAAAATTAAATCTGCCATTTGCTTGCTACAATTCTGAAGAAAATCACAAAAAAATCCCACAAAGAAAAAGTATACATCATATTTTAAATAAAATAGTTAAATTTCACTGCCCTGACAAATCCACATTAGAGAAGGCAAACATCTTACTAGCTTAGTGGGCAGGAACACCCAGGCTGGAACAAATTACTCTCTCTAGAATGGCTATTCTCTCTCCACACCCGCTACAATGTAGGTATTTGCATACCATGGTGCAACTGTGTTGAACGTGTGATTCTTAAAGTTTTGGGCAGAATTTCTCAACTTGGGTACTGTTGACATTGTAGCTCAGATAATTCTTTGTAGTGGGGGCTGTCCTGTGCATTGCAGGATGTTTAGCAGCATTCCTGGGCCCTACCCACTAGGTGCCAGTCACATCCCCAAAATTGTGACAACCAAGAATGTCTTCAGACATTGCCACATGTCACCTAGGGGGCAAACCAACACTGATTTAGAACCACTGGGTTAGTTGTGTTCTCAGGGCGTGTGATGAGATAGCTGGAATAACCCATTGCCAAGACAAGGGTAATGTTCATAAATACAAAAGCTGAGCTTTCTAATTTTTTGGTTGATTGGGTGATTTAGGTTATGACTATTAGTGATTTGGCAATTTGGGTTATATTTGTTCTTTTGTGACAAATCCTATTATTCACTGATTTCCCATCTGTGGTATCTAATTGTTACAAGCTGAATTTTAACAAATCAAAAAATACGGGGATAGTATTTCAAATCTTTATTTCTTCATATTACCCAGTTATCCCCCTAATTATTGCTGGATTGCTGGGAGCACCTTTATAGGAGTTTATATAGAATTGGAAAAGGTTTAGGAAAATTAGAGAGTGCATCCAAAATTATGACTTCACAATGGAAATGAGAGTGTAATAATTTTTCTACTGCAAATGGCTACACAGATTGTTGTTTTAATGGACTCAAAAACCATTTAGCTTAAATATGACAGAAAAAAATTTGAAACATATTGGTTCCTCCCTTGGTCTTGTAAATATTCATATTATAAAATTTGTGACATTTTGTTATAGTATAGTGTCAAATAAAGTGACCACAAGTAAAGATTTCTAGGTTTCTTAATGTACATGATCTGAGAAATGACCCCAACGCACAACAGGACAACCTTAGCTGGTTGTTGGGATTTTTTCCTAACTAAATAATACACAGATGTGAGATTGGAGGTGTGTTCTAATCATTACACTTTCTAAATTTTCAAAAAAAAAATAGAAATGATGCTAACTATTGATGCTATGCTAAATGCTAAATATCATGATGCTATTATATTTTGGATTTTGTGACTTTGTTCTTGATGTTGTACAGTGCTGTAAAAGAGAGTTATCAAACGTTGTAAAACATTAGACAGTTTGCATATTTTTTTAAAATGAGTAAGTTTATAGAGCTTGGCTAAAGATGAAAGACTCATAAAATTCAGTCACTATTGACATTGACTTGACAATATATTTCTCCTGCCCCTGTTTGGTCTACTGACTCATGCCACCAAATTGTATGCATGTACTACTACACTATACTCCTTAGAGAGGGCACAAACAGTAAGTATTTAACACTGTGCAGGGTAAGAATAAGCAAACCCAGTAGTGTCATGTGTCTCACTGTGATATAAACATTAAATGCCAAATCATAACCATGATGTTTTCCTTGTCTTCCTCTTCAGTTTTCCTTCTTTTCCTCCAATACAATGATCATCAGCTTTTTATCACTAATAAACAAGAGAGAGTGTGAAGGAGGTAAATGTTGTACCAGGGAATACAAAATCTTGGAAAGCTAGGGAAATTTCAGAGATACTTTTAGCAAAAGCAAATTTGATAGCTCTTCAGCAATTAGCACTCGCCTGGGACAATTGATGCCAGCCTGTTCTGTCAAGTCACTCATGATACCACATAGTGTTACTAAGATGCAAAGGGTGATTTCATTTTGCCCACTTCCGTCATAAGTGACTCTAAACATTTATGTGTCCTGAACTTACCAAGGCATTTCTCTTCCTTTCTTGGAAATCTTTAGCAATGGAGAAGGTTCCTAGCCGTTTTGTTCTCTGTTGAGTAATGTCCAGTTGCAAGAGGTGGATAAGATGACCTCTTAAGATTGATTTTTATCTGCAGTTCTATGATGAAAGATCTTTAGGTACATGGATTTAATTTTAGAGAAGTCAATCAGCATTTTGCTGTCTGGAGGACTTCAGGACTAAAAGAGAAGAAATGAAGTTGAATTTGATCATGGATAGCTTAGCGCAGCTTTGTGTAAACACGTTCTGGTACCAAAGGCATTTAGTTGCTAGGATGGTATTGGTAGAAATGGAGCCTAGTAACATGAGGCTGAGGATTCTCTGAAAATGTGGAACTTTGGCTCTTGGTCACTGTATGATGTGGATAAAGTTTTTTGTATACCTGACTTCATTTTTGTCGTCTAACAGATGTGGGCATTTGATTTCAGTGCCCCCTAAATTTTCTCTAAGGTTCTGTAATTCAAGGGTCTGAGACTAAGAGTTCTGCAGTATTGATGGAGGCAAGATGATGGCTCAGTGGCTCTTCTAGTCCCAGAAGACTTTGAAGTAAGGACTTTGGGAAAGAAAGAGCATGAAAGACACAATGCTCTTGTAAATCCTTGAGGATTTAGAAGTTTTTATGGTTAGTGTCAAATTTCTCATGGCTCTATGACTGCCCCACATTGAATGGAGGGGAAGAAATTGGGCCATAAGCTCCTAGTTTGCCATTAGCCTAAACAGTTGGATTTTCTTAAAATAGGAGATCAGAACTTCCAGAAATTATTTCTAATTCCACACGCTGCTTTTTAAAAAGGACACATATTCACATTTTTTCAAATCACTTATTGTCCCACCAACATTCTCTTCCCTTTCTCAATAATAAATATACTGCTTTTCTTCAAAAGCTTTCCCCCAAAATGGAGTTTTAAAAATGCTTGTATGTATTAATATGTATATGCACACATACATACACACAGACATATACACATATATGTATGTTAAGGAGAATAGAATACTTGGCAGGAAAGATTAGTAGAGAAGCACTCTTTGAAAGCAATATTTTTCAAGTTAGAAAAAATAAAAGCAACTTTCATAAAATGGTCTAACTTGTCAATAATCTGTCTAGAAACAACCTCACAGCATGCTAAACCTACCTCAAAATAAATCTACAAAGAGCCATTTGGTAGTTTCCATATTTACTGTTTGCCCTTTCAGGCAGTTTGCTATTTGAGAATAGAAATGCCAGGGTAAGATAAAATTTCTATCAGATTGGTTACAGATTTTTTAAGAAATGCACTCCTCATCTTTTAAGAAGCTTATTAGGACTGATTGTACCAACAGGTTCAGATTGAAATGGATACAAACCACTGATATTAAAATGTTGCTGGAATGAATGTTGTGCATCAGGCTGTTAAAAAAAATAGACTCCTCAGTGGGTTATACTGTGAAAATGGCATAGCTCAACAGCGTGGTCTTTCTGTAGGGTAAAGTGGTGGTTCTCCAACTTGGGTGGGCACCAGAATGACCTGGAGGTTTGTTAAAACACAGATTGTTGAGCCTCATCCTCAGAGCATATGATTTAGTGGGCCTGGAGGGATGTGCAAGAATTGATATTCTAGCTAATTCTTGGGTATCCTTAATGGTGGTGGTCCAGGGACCACACCTGAAGAACCACTTGGGTCATAATTACATTCTTATAACTATTTAGAATAATTAGCGGGAGGTATGTGAGAAACTGCCACAAATTTTGGAGGTGAGGTGAGTCAGACCCATTTAATATAACACTTTGTTGACTACTGAAAAGTTAAAAAAGAAAAAAAAAGTGGTGAACAATTATATTATTCTAAGCCAAGTGATAGATGCAAGTTGGACAGAACCTTTCCTTTGGGAGGGACAGGAAAAGACAGCCGAATCTGTCACTTAAAACAGCATCAAAAATATTGAATTTTCTACCAATGCTCTTACTTTCTATGACTAGGCTGTGTAATCCAGATCTTCCAGTGAAATGTTTGTTCCATTACAATTGACTAGCAATAAATTATAATTGATCCATATTGTGGAATTTTACATAGCCCCCAAAAAAGCATGATTTTGAGGAATTTTGAATGAGAAGGGAAAAATGATCATGACATGTTAATTGGTAACATACCAAATTGTGTGTGTGTGTGTGTGTGTGTGTGTGTGTGTGTCTGTGTGAGTGTATGTCTATAGTTGGAAGAAAGTAACCAGCTTATTAGCTTTGGTGATCTTTGGGAAACTGGATTATTATTAATTTTCTTCATTATATTTCTATATATTTCCCACATTTTAAAAGTTTCTATAATAAAAACTTAACGCAAAAACAATTTCTGATAATTTAAACTCCCCTTTGTTCCTCTACACCTACTTTTGAGAACCATAACTGACCTGAGGGTTAGAAAAAAGGGTAACACCAGGGCGATTTCGCTGCTTCTTCAATTGGATGGCGTGGGGCCAGAAGTCTTTACTGGAGTAAGATAAAAGTAGGCTAAGTGATAGATTTTTGGTAACTGACACAAGGATTTTGTAACCACATGTAATCCCAACATAGGATAGCAATTTTACTTGCTAAAATTTACAATTATTGACAAATACCTAAAATGTCTGTTGTATCTGTCAGAGTGAGGGAAACCCTGGAAGCTTAGGTTAGATTGTAAACAGGAAATATTGCAAATGGATGACTTAATGTTGACACCAAAGGGTTTAGGAATTGGGTGTTCAGATCACCCTGTTAGTATACAGGGCACTCAACAGGGGATTTCGGGATACAGGATTCAAAACACTTGGGCAGCTACAACATAAGGGGGAAAAAATCCTTTCTACACTAACCAATTATTGATCTCCACAAATTGTGCATAGGGTCTCTCTGTTAAATAATCCTATCAACAGTATCAAATATGAAATAGGAATATTTTAGGTAAAGCTTCAGGGCATCCCCATAAACATTATTTATGCAGACATATAAGTGCACATTCTCATATATACACACATCTAATTAGCAAAAATATAAAAACCTCCATAATTATAGTATAACATTATAACATAAATGTTATATGTGACATAAATATTATATATAACATGTATACATATTTCCACATTTGTAATACGATGTGATTGGTAGACACTTATGTTCCCTGAACTTCAGCTCCATCATTTCATCCCTCATTTTCTAGATTCGCTAGATCCTTAATAATAAGCTAAAGGCCTTAAACAATTTTCTTATCTAATTTTATTCTTATTTAATAGCTTTATAAAATATATTCATAATTTGGATATTTGAATTCTAGGTACTTCACAATTTCATTTATTTATTATTTCTAAGTCATGTTGGTTATTAAAGATAACAAAATATATTAGAGTTTTCTTTGTTTTGTGCCTCACCAAAAGAGCATTGTTTACTTTCGGTTATCAGTTTGATTTGGTTCGAGCTTCTGAATAAAATAGGAAATTTAGAAAATGAAAATGTCTAACAAAAATAATTGAAAATAAATTTTTTTAAAAAATCAGAAGGTAGCGAGTTTAACAAAAACATTTACTAAGGTGAGGTAAACTACTCATCATACTGCATAGTGTTGCTTCGATACATAGAGTGATTTTGTTTTGTCCACTCTCATAAGTAAATGAGCCTAAATGTTTTAGATAAACCCTTCTCATAATCTGGAAACTTGAAATTAGTATTGAAAGGGATGATTTTCAGTATTTTCTATATCATTAGTCATTCTTTGCCATAATGTAGAATGAGAATTAATATTCTGCTTAGGTAAATGTCATCTTCCAGGAAGTGTGCAGTCTGAACACATTATGCAACAACAACAAATATATATCTTATGTTTAGTGGGAACACGCACATACATAAATATGATTCATAAAACATTTCCAAATGGCTTTTATATTTAATATCAATTCAAGTTTAAGCACTTTTATGCATTTAATATACTCTCAAATGTAGTGTTCTAATCCCTTAAAGCAGGTTATGATGATTTCCCAGTGGCTATACTCATCAGTGGCATAAACATTTATTTATTTGGCTTAAGAGGGAACATTTTTCACAGTGACTTTCTTTGATAAGAGATCATGTCATTTTCAGTTAAAATTTAGAAATGTCAATCTGAGATGCTTTCCAGGATTGTGCTTTTACCTATACATACATTAATTTGGCTGAATTGATAAGTGTGAGAGAGAGTCCCCTAGTTGGTGGCTCATCAATCTCAACTAATTCTTAAGTACTCTGTGTTAATATCCACCGGGTAACAGTCTAGTTCAGCATAATTAGCATAGCTAGTTGTATTATAAAAATATAGCTCTTAGTTCTATGGTAGTCCTTTGTTCAGATAAATAGCAGTAAAAGTCAGAAACAATTGTGAAGGAACCATCAACCATCCTTAGGTAGTTTGGCTACAAAGTTTTGTGTCTGGTTTCAGTTAGCTTTGCAAAAATGTGGAAAAAAGTTTTGAATTTGGAACACTTCAGCCAATTCATTAAAAGCTTGTTTCTTCTCATCCTACTTCTGTTGAATAGAGTATATCAATTCCGCCGTCATCTCCTTCTGCTGCTCCAACCTGCTGCATTAATGGGAAGCTAAAATAAAGGTGGTGATCCAGCTCTTAGTATTTCTCTAGAGAGAAGACGTACGCAGAGAAATAGAATGTCCAAGTAATGTAGTAGACCTTGGAAATGTAATTACTATAGCATAAACCTAAACATAGTACAAGGAAAAAAAAGACAGAGATCAAGGTTGGATCCCGAAGTCCAGTGCTCTGTAAGGTTGACCTTTAGAACACTTTGTTTCCAATGAGCCAGTCTGTCTTTGGATCTTTGTAAAGGTTGCTGTACCCAGTTAGTTCATGTGCAGTTTGGCCTTTGTGTGTTCTAGGATCCAAGTTACTTGGATTTCAATATCTTTTTTTTTTCCCCGGTATACAGTACAGGAGAGTTTAAAGATAATTATTTGAGTTGAAGTGATCTGCTATAGTACAGCCGCCACACATTGATGACAGGTGAGGAAGACACCACGATGGCAGTTTGTTTACATCCGTGATATTTTAGGAATACGTTATTTATGTCAGGTGGCAAAAATCACAAAGCAACAAAAGAAAATTGGCCTACTTGGTTGTCAAACCTCCAAAAATGGAGAATAATCTATGCTCATTAATCATGGGTTTCCATACATGAATATATGGGCTTCTTGACTTTTCCTACAATTATTTATTAACACTGTAGGTACTAACTTAACTGCAGTATTTCCCTTTTTTTATTTTTTTCTTTTGATGTTTTAATTTTGCATGAAGCACTTAGACCCAACACTTTGTTTTATGTAAGATACAAAGATAGTACCATTGCTCAGTATCTTTTTTGTTGTTTATTTTAAATCCTAATCTAAAATATTTTATAGGATTTATGTATTCATTATTTGATAAGATTAAATGACTTAAAAGCCTTAGATTACTTCTCAGACCTTTGACCAAGGTCATGTTTGCTTTAGAAACCTTAGACTTGAGCCAAGAAAAGGAATTCAGCTACTCTAAGGAAGTACATTGAATTTTTGCTTTTTAAAAAATATACATGTATTTTCTCCATTTTAAAATAAATAAAAATCTGGAAAATATCTAAACTAAAATAAAATAATGAAAGTTACCTCCAATTTTATTGATAATAGATAACAACTTAAGATTTCCATGTATTTCCTTCCAGTCCTCTTTCTTTGTGTGCATGGTACATGTAAACTTTTTTTTTCAAAAGTAAAATCATACTTACATTTTGATTATATCATTGAATATCCTCCATATTATTAAATATTTTTTTAAAACATGGTAATATTTATTTGGAGCTCAAATACAATACAAATTCAACTAAAAAATCTTGGAAAATTTAGAAATATATAAAGAAGAAAATTAAAATCACCTATTATAATTCAGAATATTTACATTTTTGTGAATGTGCTTTCTACCTCCCCTATCTTTTTAGTGGCTGGATAGTATTCTATCATAAAGTGGATCATCTTTTTTTTTTTTTTTTGGCTAATTTTCCTACTTGGAGGCATTTTGTTATTTCCAGAATTTTTTTTAATTTTAAAAACTGTTGTCCTTACATATTTGTATATTTGTCAAGATTCTGATTTTTAAATAGATTCCATAAGAGGACTTCCTGGATCAAAGATCATAAATTTTTAAAACACTTTGGTGTATATTGGCAAATTGTTTTCAAGAAGTATGGTTAAAAGGTGGTGTGATAAATCTGCAGAAGCTTCCTTGGCTTTAGCCAGGGAAAGTTAAACTTTCTATTTTACTTTCCCTCGGCAAATTTTATTTCTCATTAATATGCTAACTTTCATGTTGTATTGATGTTATTATCACTATCCCTGATTTTGTCTCTAATATAAATCTCCTCACTATATTTATTACTTCTGTCTTTCTTTAGTAATGGACAGAGATTATCCAAAAATAACAGATATTTTAAAGAATGTTGATTTGAGAGAGGTTAAAAGAGGAAGGTAGTAAAAACTAAATGAATGTTTTAGATCTAGTATTCAAGACAGCTTTCTTTAAGGGTAGCTGATCACTGAAGGAGAGGAAGAAAATCCTAGAGTTATGGTGGTATGTCTCAAAAATTGTTGGTTATAAAACCTAACCTTTGAGACCAGAATTATTTCTATTGCCTTTTCTCTTTGCAGAAATAGTGAAGAATATACTCATCCTTAAGAAGGTGATGGTAATTAAAGACCATACTATTTGCAATGACCTTTTGAATTCTATAGGAATTGAATATACCATTTATGATTATTTTAGATCATAAAATATATTTTGCTGGAACTGTAATATTTAGATTCAGAAGAACTAGATAAACATAAAGAGAACTGGAGGCAGGCATTGGGAAAGAGATTTGACCTTGATTATGCAACCTTTGTGAAATTACAGGTGTTATTATAAATAACAGGAGTTAATCTACAGAAATAAAGCCTTGCCCAATCTGACCACAAAAAAGACAATAATTGCAAAAGGAGATATAATGCTAGGAAAAATGTCGAATCTCATACTTCTTTTGAAAAGTGCATAAATGTGAAATCAATAAGAAATTAGGTACTTAAATACTTTTTGGTTTCAAAAGGCTTTTAACCAGTCCTTGAATTTCTGGTTTTACTTTATATCAAAACCTCTCCGCTATAGGATTTTAAAATATAAAATATTCCACAAAAGGTCATCACAAAACACAACCATAATACCATGGATAAATAAGCATAGTAGAAACCATTTAGGTGGTAAAATGATGGCCAAGTGAGTATATTTTATTTATGAAAGAATCGAGTTCTGTCTCCTATATTCTATTTGAATGATAATGATGTTGATGTATAGTGTACTTTCTTTCAAAAATTATTAGAGATTGTTGTCTTCTATACTAGTGATTCAGGACTCTTTTCTACTTCAGACTGTCTAATTGTATGTTCATCAAATTTCAACAATCTACAGAGGACTGTGCTCAATAATATACAGAATGAATCAAGAAACTTTCTGATTAATGCAATAAAAACCAAACCAGTTAACAATGCTTAATATTTACCAATACTACATAAAATAACAAATGATACGGTATGTAATGAATTGGTGAATCGTAGGGTTGCTGAATCCCTATCACCAGGTTTGTAAATTATCTAGAGTTGGCTCTTTGATATAGGAATACATTGTTCGTGTCTTTAAAATTTTTATTAAGAATAATTTTCATGGATGCGATTCATTATGACCATTTTCCTGTCTCATGTATGCATCTCATATAGCACAGTCTGTGATTTCTGTAGATCTGTACCCCTTGTTGAATAGTCTTGCCAAACAGACTGACAAAATCCAGAATACATTTATTAAGCGACAACTACTTATTTATGTGCTTAGTTGGTATAACCTTGGACAGATTGTTTTTATCACTCTAAGATTTCATTTTCTTATCTGTAAAATGGGGATAATATCAGTATCTACTTCTATGAGGAGTACTGTCATACTTTTGGGTCTAGAGGGGAGAATTGATGTAAGTATTTAATACAGACCTTGCCATATGGTCATCATTATTATTATTGTTTTTATTACTAAACTTGAACAATGTTCTCTACTGTACCAACATATGAAACAGAATGATGATCACCAGATTTCTTTGGGATGGTTACTAATGGCAAGTGTTTCTTTAAACATGGTGAAGGATAACAGCAATTCTAAAACATAGTCTTTGTTATTTTGTTGTTTAGCTGAGGACAAAAAACATATCAAATTTGTCTAGGTATGTAAGATATATTTAGTGCCGAGTGATATGTACAAAGAAAACCCACTCCAAAATTCAAAAAGAGTATATAAAATGTATGAATCTCTATTCTGTGACTTATATTTATTACCTACAATATATATGTGATCTTTAATTTGTCATTTTTTCAAGTAAGAGGATGTGTCAGAAGAGGACACAGTTTTTAAAAACAGAATCAAAGTAAGGGATAATAGGTCCGCATTCATTAATTATTCAATCATTGGGTACCTATATTGCCAAGCACTATGTCCTGCATTCATATGCCAACAATAAGTGCCATAAACACATAGGTTGTGCATTAAATAATATAAAAGAAAATATAGTATTCATCAAGTATTTATTCAAATGAAGTAATGAATAAATCAATCAAGAAAAACATAAAATACAGTAGAATCCCTGTTATTATATTCCTGGTAGTCAGTGAATCAAAATCTCAATTAAAGCAGAAATTTTAAGTAATTTTAAAATAAATAGACACTTTATTTTAACTAAAACCGATACTTTCACTCACTACTATTTTAATAGAACAATTAAAGTTTTTCTTTAAGTAAGGATCCACCACTTGTAAATTTGTATTTTCTTGTTTGTTTAAACCGTACACATAGAGTATGACTTTTACTTTCAGTTTTGCTTTTTTCTTTTAGATTGTTGCAGGGCAATCTAATTGCAGTGTTCATTCAGACTTTTCTCCAATTTTTTTTTTTTTATAGAGCGAAGTTCTCCCTATGTTGCTCAGGGTGGCCTCAAACTCCTGGCCTTAAGTGATCCTCCGGCCTTGGCCTCCCAAAGTGCTGGGATTACAGGCGTGAGCCACCACCTCCCAATCTTTTGTAATTGTCTTTCTCATGTCAAAATAGGCAGTTAAAAAATACTACTCGTGTTTACTAGTGTTTACAAAGCAGTCTGCTTAGTTTTTACAAGAATAAAACACTCATATTTCCTTGGTTCATATAATAGGTAATCAAATTATGTAATTACAGTAACAAAAATGGCATAAATAGGTTTGGGAATAAACATAGTGCCCCGTTAGCCTTTTTTGATGAATTCAGTCTAGTGAAAAAGATAGATATGTAAAGTAATAATTACACTAATTACAATATGAGTGCTACAATAGAGAAATGTGTAGGTATCCAAGAGCATGAAGGAAAGTTAGACCAACTGTATAGAGGCAGGAAGAATGGGGCCAAGTAAAGGACATTTGGCCTAAATTTTTCAAGATGAACAGAATTTTTGCCAAACTGAAGAGAGAGAGATCTGTTCTAGAAATACAAGTTGAAGGTACACAAATCCATGGAGAGATAAGAAGAGGGAGCAATGATGAAGTTTTTCTTGCTGGAGTCTCTAAGATACTAGGCAGCCTGTTATAATTACTTTAAGAGATGTGGACAAGGAGTGATAGATATCCAAGGATGGACAGAGAAATGGAAAGGTTAATGTCAGCCAGGTGTACTGGTGGGCAGGTGGAGGATGTGGTGGTTTGGGAAGGGCTTCCTGGAAGAGGTGGCATTTGAGCATTCATCCTGCAGTAAAGCATTCCATGCAGGACTGGTGTTACTGCCAGAGCACAGCCAACCCCTGATCCTGACATCAAGCACAACCAGCCAAGGTTGTTGATATACAACCCACACCACCCTACTTGGTGGACATTTTTCTCTCTGTGATCACATTCTGCTGTAAGAAATAAAGAGTTCGTGGGACTGACAGATTCTGGATTTCTTCATTTTGAGAAAAACTTCAAACTCAGACACTGAAAGCTGTGGGATCTCAAATGCGTCAAACTGAGAGAGAAGAAACTGGCTTGTCACAGAAAAACAGACGTTTTTACTGCCCTACTTTGGGTCCCATATGCAGGGAGATTTGTTGAAAAGTAGCACATTCCCTAAAGAAGTAGGACACCTGGTAACCCTCATTTTAGTAGGGAGGCCAGATCTAGCTGTAGCCAGATTTGTAAGTAATTTGTGCTTTCCTGAAGTTCTGAAAAGGCCCCTCAGATGCAGTGTGGACCCTCATTACTCAGGAAATTCTATTAAGTTTAATCACTGAAATCCCAGTAAGTGCAGCAATAAAATAATTAAGGCGCACATCAGTTGCCACAAGTTACTTTATTTTCCTTTAGGACGATGAAGGGTGCTTCAAGTGCAGCTGGCAGAACCCACTTGTGCCAAATAATTAGTGATGATTTCAGTTAATCCTGGACCAACCAATCAAAAATCATCCAAGCATCTATCTCATAGCCCTTGGTTAAAACAAATGTGGGATGACACAGATAAGTTTTTGTTTTTCTTTGTGAAGGTTCCTTACGGAGACGACATAGAGTGTCATGATGAAATTGAATAAGCCATATATCCATTGCACATTAATGCCTACGCTCATGGCATTTCATAGCAATTCTTATGATTCACACATTCTTTTTCAAGACTGTTTTGTAAGTAGATTGTGAAGGCAAGGGGCTTGCATCTGTGGCATGTGTTTGAGTCTAACTCCATCTGGTCTCCAGGGGGCAAGCCCTTGATCTCATCAAGCCTCAGCTTCGTTATATGGAAAATGGGTACAAGAATACTCATCCAGCTCACCGCTTGGCATTGCTGTTTGAAATGGAACAACAAACAGTCCTTTGTAAATTGCAAAGCACCGACCAAGCTAAAAGTATCAGATAGAAATTTTGCGTGACGTTAATTCTAGACAGTATGATGCCATGAGAGTATCACAAAAAGTACTGGTGTGTGGTATCAAGTTACATAAACCAGATTTGAAATATTTTATTAATTTTCACATCTCAAACAGTATTAGACCTACTAGAGCTCTTCCTGATGGCTCCAAATTGGCAAAATATTTGGATGAGCTGTTAATTTTTTTACTGTGGGTGTATGTTTTACATTATATTTAACCAGAGGACTTTAATAGAATAAAAAAAAAATCAAGTCATATCCATCAGGTGAAACTTCCTAATTGTAACAGCAACTAGCTAGATACAGAGCAATAGTTATCAAACCGTGGTCCATGGAGCGACAGCATCAGCATCACCTGGAAACTTAGAAATTCAAATTATTAACCTTATGGGCATTTGAGCCTGGGAAGTGGTATTTGAGCTTCGCTTCAGTGAAATGAGGGGCAAGGCCATTTAAAAAAGGGCAGTGAGTTAGCGGCCAGGAGAATTTAACGAGAACAGGAGCATTGCTGGGACGGCAGCAGAATTCTCTCTGGCCTCTGACTTGTGCTTTTCTTCATGTGTCTGACTCATTCCTTTTTCTCTGCAGACAGGACTCTGCTTCCTCTCCCACAGGGTGGATAGAAGCTACTGTCAGTTACTTGAACACTGACTTGGTTCCGATTTAAAACTCCCAAGAAAGAATGCTGATTTTCCCAGATACTCCTCTGCTCAAGACCCTCCGCAGCCCTCCAACCTCACTGAGAGGAAAAGCTCCACAAAGCCTTCCTTCTGCCACTTCTCAGACCCGTTCTCTCCGTCACAGACCCTACTCCAACCCCCCGGGCCTCCTTCACTTTTCCTGAGTCTTCTACTCCAAAATCTCTACCCCCACATAAGCTTTGCATTTGTTCTTCCTTCTGCCTGCGCCATTTTTCTCCCAAATACCCACCAAACTCACTCCCTTCTTGCCTTTAAGCTGTTAATCACACGGCGCTTTCTCTGAGAGTCTGTAGAAAAGTACAGCTCCCTTGTCCTTCCCTGCACTACCTTTCCCCTTAGCTCTTAGCAGCATCAAATATACTATATATTTTTCTGATTTTGCTCATCATCTATTTTTCTTCCACCAGAATTTAAGGTCTGTGAGGACGTGGACTTTTGTTAGTTCTGTTAACTACTTTATCACCAGCTCCTAGAAATATGTCTTGCGCATAATAGATGATAATAAATATTTGATGAATGAATCAATGGATTCCAAAGAGCACAGGATAATTTTCTATAAAACCTGAGAGGTTAACTTGGAGTTTAGGATAGAAATCATAAGGCAGTAAGAAGAGTTACAACAGGGTGGAGTAAAAAATTTTTGAATTGGTGATTATAAGACATAAGGTGTCAGTTTTAATCTTCAACTGAATGGCCTTGAGGAAGCCATGGAAACTTTGTAGGGCTCTGTTTTGTCCTCCATAATAGGAAAAAGGTGGTAGAATAAAGCTGATTGGAGAGGCAGGGGAAAGACTAAACGGTATCTGCAGAGGTTTCCAGCTTGCATACTCTGTGATAGAGTATCTAGACCAGATATGTGGAATAGAGCATACTGTCGTCTATGTGGAAATTTACCTTAAAATAACTGAGAAAAAAACAATGTGGGGGGTGTGTGTGTAGATTCACTTTGAATTCTGCCCTATCACTGTTAGCTAGCACCTGAAGCACACATTCCAGCAGTGGTACTTAAAGCATTTCCAGTATCTTTATCATGATCCACATGTGTTAGTTTCCTATTGCTACATAACAAATTACCAGAAACATGTCAAATTAAAACAACACATTTGGTTATCTCAGTTTCCGTGAGTTAGAAGGTCACACACAGTTTAAGTGGGCCCTCTGCTTGGTATCTCACCAGCTGGCAATCGAGGTGTTGGTCAAGGCTGAGGTTATATCTGGTGTTTGGGTCCTCGTCAAAACGCATGTAATTGTTGGTAGAATTCATTTTCTTGCATCCATAGACTTCATGGTGGCTTGCCGGGGTGGGGAAACAGCGGCCTTCTGATTTCAAGGTGGTTCTTTTTTTAAGCACCAGAGGAGGCAAGAAAAGCTTCATCTTTCTCTGCTGCACCCCTTTTAATAAAAGGATTTATTTTGCAAAATTTAGATGCAATCAAAAGGCCAAGGCTGCAGTCGGATCCAGAAGGCCACGTGTGGTCCCAAGGCCGCAGGTTCCCCACCCTTGTCAGGAGAAACTCTGTCAATTTTCTCCTTTCGTAAAGGCCTGGCCTCTCTTTAAAAGGTTTACCCGATTAGGTCAGGCCCACCCAAAAGAAATTGTCTATTGATTAACTCAAAGTCAAATGATTGGGAGCCATAATTACATCCACATACTCTCTTCACCTTTGCCATATATTATTAATACATTATACCAGTCGTAGGAGTTTCATCTCATCACTTCTGCCATATTCTCTTGGTTAG
>CAUYSK010025407.1:0-14063 GCA_963575035.1 Avahi laniger | reverse complement strand
CTTATTTGAGGACATTAATCAGGAAATAGTTTATTTTGGGTAAGAAGGCTGCTTGGCTTCCAGAATTAGACAGCCTATAATGTTAAACAAATCCTGAATTTATAAAATAATAAAGTGGAATGTTTTCTATGTACATATCATAATTAGGAAAAAATTGGGGGCATTTCAAGATTCTTACTGTGAGAGGTTTTGTTTATGTGTTTCTGAATATTTTTTATTAAGCTTATATTACACACAATTTGTTTCAAATCCAAATTTCATAAACTGTAATTTGCTGTTATGTGTAAGGACTCTGTTACTTGGTGCATATTATTGAAGCTAAGGCTGAACATTTAATCCTAACATGGGCTAGTTGAACATTACAGAGAGCATATTTGGTCTCTTCACCAGAAACAGCCAGCGCTTCTAATTCTGCTTAATGGTTAGTCTGAAGGAGGACTAGATTAAAACAGTAGCCAATGAAGCTCCATTTACTCATCATAGTACAGCTCAAAATACAAGTTACATTGACGGTGAATGTGTAGAAAAATCTTCATAAAGAGATGCCTATTTTAATGTTACACAAAATGGGATTTTCAGTATCAACTGTAATCAAATACCTTAACTGAATCCTGAGAGAGAGTGAAAAGAATGTTTAATGTTATTCAATGAATTAAGTATATAATTCTATAAATCCAGGAAAGTAAGGCATAATCTTGTTTTTCGCCTGTCAGTTTGAATATAACAGGAGGCTTCAACTGGGCAATTCTTTCCAACTAAGATTTCAAAATACTTTTAAGAGAAAGTTTTTATGGTAATCACACTCTGAGATCATCTTTTTCACAGAAATAAGACTTCCAATGCGACATATTTTCTTAATGAAATGGGCACTATTCCAAATGCATCAGTAAATCTTTGCAACCCTGCACTTTTAAATCAGATGTTCTTTTGGCTCCAATCCTCTTTTGTATATTCAAGTAGTTTCAGTAAGAAGTATTATTTAGACAGTTGAACTTCCTCTGTATGGTATAGTTTGCTGAAGTGTATATTGGAAATTATTGACCTTTTTAAACCTTATCTTGCCCTTCAATCGTGATTAATAATTCCTACCACAATTAGTTGTTTTCAGAATTAAGTAGACAATATAAGTAAAGTCATCTACCCTAATAATCAGAAAGTGGTGGACACATAATAAACATTAATTCTCTGCTTATTTTATATATAATATTAAACCTTTAAAAATTACATAAATTGAAAAGAGAATTTTTATATTTAATAGTAGAATACTAAAGATTATGAGAGAAAAAACATTAACAAAATGATGATGGTATTATATTTTATCACAAAATATTTATTTTATTTCATAGTAAAATGTTATAATGAATAAATGAATTTTTTCATATTCATTAATCTGTTTCACCATTTTAAAAAGGTGAACAATATATGTTTTAATAATCTATTTTTAGTGTCTAAAATTGTGTAATATTTAGGATAGCCATTCTTTATTGGGAAAGATAATTTTCTTTTCAACTTTGTATATATTTTTCATTAAATTTAGAGAAGTTCTAGGTTAGTATTCATTTCCTTGATTAAGTGAAAGAAGTTAGAATGGTGTCCAGTATTTTTTAACACTAAAAGTAAAAAGATTAGACAATTAAAACTCAAGAAACAGTAAATATTTGAAGGTTATAAGAATTGATAAAAGTGTCATTTGCACACACATAATTCCAAGATAAGTAAAATATTCAAAAGGAAGATTAATAAAAACATTTATATGCAAAGTGTAAGAACATAAGGCACTACTTCTATATAGCTCACCAGATAGCTGTTTATAAATGACAAAATAATTATTTATCATATCTCCTTCTTTTACCCTTGAGTTAACTAATTTGGGAATATCTGACATATCGTGATGTATTATTTACTACCATATGTATAAATATTACATTTTAATATTATATATAATCATTATTATTTATTTATAGGAATGCTTAGCACACTTTTTGCTAGAATCCTAAGGCAGCTTAAATTCTTTCTAAATAATTAAACTGAGCAAACAGGTATAGGAAACGCCTCTGCAATGAATAGCTGTAGCATATTTGAGTATGGAAGTAACAGATCCAGATTCTGAATGTCTTTGTGGATGATCTGTCAGTTGTAATTATATCTCCTCATAATCTTCCCAATATTGTAGTACCTAAAATGTTGAAAGTTATTAATGTAAATTTTCTGAATCCCATTCTAAAAGGTAAATTTCTCTCTTTGTATTCTCTGTACTTGCTAAGTAACCCACACTTAATAAATGTTGAATGAACGAGTGAATTGAATGAATAAATTAATACTTTGCTGATAATGTTATATATTACTACTTTGGAATGCCATATGATTGTTTTCTTAAAAGAAAATGATAATAATAAAAAAACCTTCTGAAGCATTTGTATAGCTTTTCCTACTGACTTAACATTGGAATTTTCAGTGTTACAAGTTTAATGTCCTGACTATAGATAACTATTCTGTGAAATCCCTGTGAATTTACTTTTTTCTTTTTTCTTTCTTTATTTCTTCCTCTGTTTTTTTTCTTTATATATATATATATATATATATATATATATATATATATATATTTGAGCAGGGAGATTATTGTAGACAAATCACCAATGCGAAAAAACTTATAATTCAGTTCAAAAAAAGTCATATATTCATTCCTATACATGCCTGCAATCCTAATGGCTTCAATATCTATTTTTCTATTTCTTAGAGTAACAAAGCATCAAATATTTAGCATATAGTAGGCATCTGGTCCTCCAGAGGTGACAAGTTTGGTAGAGCATCTGTGTAATGTAAATGCCTTTAGGTTAAAAAGTAGAAACCTGCCTATATGGAATAAGCTTAGCACATAAATATCTCTTTCACACTCACCAGAATAGAAACTGGATTAAATTAAAAAAGTTGACATTTCACAGAATGATTGCAAAATCACGCATGTAGATCCAAAAACTAGCTACAGAATAACTTGATAGAGAGAAAAAGACAAATAATCCCAAGTGAGAGAAAAATCAGACCATTTTAATAATTTCAATATGAAAATGCAATGAGCAATGGCTGTCCCCGATATTAATGCAATTGTGGGAAGCCTTGATGTAAATATGAGATATGAAATTATATATGTTTTATTATTGTGTACATGATATATTTCAGTTATTGAATAATTAGGATATTATAGTTATTTAAGCATATAATTTGGTATCTCATTCTAAAACAATTCATTATTTTCCTTTTTAGTAAAATGATCTAGTGGATTTTATTTATTTATTTTGTAGAAAAGAACTTCAAGTTGGTGATCAACAAACTGTTTTTGTCTAGCTTTAAAAATATTACATTTATATGGTAAACTTGTGTGTATAATTTTGCATTCTTTTTCAAGAGTACAAATTTCATAATGACCAAAAATTACTTTCATCAATATTTTATTGACTCTTTTTGAAACAGAAATCATTTAATAATTATATTTAATTTACTTTAGCCTTTAGCTTTCAAATATAATTCTCAATCTAGAACTTAGATAAAATCACTTAATAGGGTAACCATGGATTTGGAAACTCTGCATAGGCATCTGCAAGTCTTTTGAACTTAACTACTCTGTGGTTTTAAAAAATTCTAATCAGTAAAAGAGATAATTGATGCTCTGTCATTTTGCACAGTTATTATAAATGTATACATAATACAAAATTTTTACATGAATTTTACTTGTACTTCCTATGAGTACAAGCAAATACTTTTTAAAGCACAATTTAAAAATTTTGCATAGTTTTCTGAACTTTGTAAAGTATCTCTTTAAAACTAATCATATGTGATGTTTTAAATACTAAACATTAAGGCTCAGTCATTTTAAATCAACCAATGACAAAAATAGGTATGATTTACATAAACATTAATCTATTATCTTGGTTTAAGTTCATGTCAATACTGTGATAAAACATTTTCAAGATTAAAATTTGCTCGAAATGTCAATAGGTAAGAATACTTACTTAAAATTTTTAAAAATAATTTACCTGAAGAACTACCTCTCCTAAACTGTCTCCGGCAGAAAGAAGTCTAGCAAGATAATTTTCTAAGAATGAAGAGGAAGTTCTGCTCTTCTAAATATTCCCTGTGAAGTTGTCTAAGCCAAACAGCTGGATTATTCCCAGGCCAGTTGGCAGCCGTGGCAGATGTAGCTTGGTACATGTAGCTATTGGCACAATGTACCTGCTTCTGAAGAATCCTCTGGGTGCTCAAATTGTAGCATGTAGAGTTCTGGGAGTTTTACTAGATGGTGTGGGGGAAGATGGGCAGCTAAGAGGAGGCAACATCAACACAAATCACCATCACCACCATCCGGTTCAAATCCTTTCTTAAAAAATCCTATTGAGACTTTCTTTGGCTTTATAGATTAATTAAAAGTATGCCCTTTAGTTTCTAAATGTTTGAAAAAATTTCTTTTTAATTTCAGCTATTTATTTCTAGTTCAACTACATTGTGGTCAAAGACACATTCTGTATGATTTTAATTCTTTTAAATTTTTGAAGTTTGTTTTGTGGCCCAGGGTATAGTGTGTGTTGGTAAATGTTTTATAGACACTTGAAAATCATATGTGTTCTGCTCTTGCTTTGCAGAGTGTCTATAAATGCCAATTAGATCTGTTGGTGGATAGAACTATAGATGGATAGATGATGGATAGATGTAGAACTGTTGTGTTCTACATCTTTAAATCTGTAGGTTTTTGTCTTTTGCCAATTTTGGGATATGTTGAACCATTATTTCTTTAAATAACATGTTCCATCCCTGCTATCTTGTTTCTCTCCTTCTTAAAATCCAACAATATGAATACTGGGTCTATTGTTATAATATCCCAGATCCCTGAAGCTCTCTATTCACTTTTATTTTTTTAAATCTATTTCTAGATTGGGTAATTTCTATTTTCTGTCTTCCAGTTCATTGATTCCTTCCTTTATCCCTTCAATTTTAAGATTTATGCAAGAAAAAGATGACCACTCATTCTTGCCTTCATGTATATTTCAGTGATAAATACTCAGATTTTAAATAGTAGGGCACCAAACCTGCAGCAGATCATGTTGGTGGCAGCTTCCATGCAGTCATTGACAGATGCTGGAAAGGAAGCCCATCTGCCTCATGAAATCTCCTCTTCTGTTCATCTCTACCCTTCCCCTACTCAACCGACCTAGCATGAGAAGTGGTTTCATTTCTTCAATCATAATAGAAATATTATATTTTCATGCAAGAAAGAAAAATTAGTGTTTCTAAGATATGACATTTTATAATATCTCTAGAGTCATTATGAATATAATGGCACCAAACTTAGGCTTCATTTGTCATGGATTAAGAAAGACAGGAACAGTAATATGTCTTTAATGATGTTTACATACTAATTTGGTTATTCAGAAGAATAAAACAGAAATACGCACTCATAAACACACAAACATTGCAGAGCTGATTAAAGATAAATGTCCCCACATAAAAATTTTGTTTTAGGGAAATTAATAATTGTCACATTTAAATTTAACAATCAACTTATAGTAATTACCATAAATTTAGTAAATCAATATAACTTGTTAGGAGATGAGATAGATCAAATATGCTCAATATATATTTCCCAGGGAAATTTTTCTTTTTAAATTTTGTTATACTTACATTATAATATAACATAGTTAATGAATCTTCCAAAGAAGTTCAACTTTAAATGGCATAATCTTTGAAACACTTGGGGATAATTCTCATTAACTTTTATTTGCCTTGCTTAGAATATATGATGAAGAGTGTTTGAATTTAAACTTTCCAAACATCTCTTCTAAAAAGTGACATTTCAATTGTATTTACGCTATCTTTAGTACTTGAAATTTTTAAAGCATACAATTATTAGATCTGTTCAATCAGTACACTTATGCTCATATCATAGAACCATTTATTTAAAAACATATCTTACATTCTATAATTTCTGTTCTAACTTGAAGTTTACTGATTCTTTCTGCTATCCTCTCCATTCTGCTGCTGAGCCCATCCATTGCATTTTGTTTTGTTTTGTTTTATATTTAGGTTATTGTATTTTTAAGCTCTAAAATTTCTATTTGATTTATATCTTCTATTTCTTTACAGAAACTTTCTAATTTTCTATTTGTTCCAAGCATGTTCAAACCGGCTTATTGAAGCATCTTTATGGTAAACTGAACAAGAAACAGAAAACAGAATTTTAAAAAAATGAACAAAGCTCCAAGGAACTGGGGGACTGTAACAAAACATCCAACATTTATGTCATTGAAATTCAAGAAAGAAAGAATGTGAGGCTGAAAAAAAATTCCAAAAAATAATTGCTGAGAATTTCACAAATTTGGCAAAAGATATTAAATTAAAGATTCAAGAAGCTAGTTTACCCCAAATAGGATAAACCCAAAGAAATTCATTCTAAGATACACTATAATCAAATTTCTAAAAACTAACAACAAAGAAAAACTCTTGAAAGCAGAGAGAAAAGTAGCAGCTTACCTACAGGGTAAAAATGATCAAGTGGAAGTAGAGTGTTCATCAGAAACCATCGAGGCTAAAAGGAACTGGCACAACATTTTTCAAATACAAAATAAAAAACCCGTCAACCCAGAACTTTATCTTCACTGAAAATATCCTTAAGAAATGAATGGGAAATCCAGACATTCTCAGATGAAGGAAAAGTAAGAGAATTTGTCATCAGCAGGCCTACGCTAAGAGAATGGCTAAAGGAAGTTCTTTAAACAGAAAGAAAATGATAAAAGAAAGAATTTTGGAATATTCGGAAGAAATAAAGAACAATGTAAAAAATAAGATATGAATAAATACAAAGAAATAAAAACATATCTCACAAAACAGCGAAGGACGTAACAGATGGAAAACAGCCTTTGGAATGTAATACATTGACATTGTGACTGCATGGTAGCTACCTGTAAATAGCAAAGTTGTTTTTCTGCCATTAGCATTATGTATCACTATTAATAGCCTATAATGCTTTGCATTTCATAAAATTATCTGCACCATGTTTTTAATCATATGTTAGATTTGAGAAATTAAAAATATTATTTTTATTTGGTTGTTTAAAAATATGCTACATTAGTGAACTCAGATGCCAATGAATATTTTTTGAAGGGAAGGGATTTCTTCATTCTACTATACACAATGAAAATGAATAATCATAAACTATATGGTCAGTCCCTAATACCCTTCAATCATCAGATTATGCCCTGTTGGATTGTATTCAATTGCCAATCTGCAGATATATTACCTTAGCCACCTGTGTTTGAACTTACCCTAAAAGGCAAATTCCTTGCCTTCACAACAGCACCATCTCACACTGTACTCCAGACCATTATCAGCCTGTTGGAAATAATTTCGTTGTTCTGTGTCTTTTCTCATTTTTAAAATCAACTTCCAAAAGTCATGGATTTCAGAAAACATTCCCCTGATATGTTATGTACTAATGATTGAAACTCACCCAGGTGTGAAGATATAATGAGGGAACTTACATATTTATGTCCGGTGGCTATACTTTAAATGCTTGAAGATTAACAAGACTATAATGGTCAATAATAAGGCTTCTATAATTTGAGATGTGTGACCCTATATTTAATATTTTTAATGAAAGTAAAATTATCCTGCTAATATTTCAATCAGGTCTAAGGTGGCAAAAGGAAGCAAGAGTTTTTAAGGTTATGTAAACTGTTTAAACAAAAAACACCCAAGTACTCTAATACTTTCCCCCTTGCCACTCTAACTCAAAGCATTTTCTGCTTAATTATCCAGGCAAAAAAGCACATTAATGTAGAAAGTAATTTTAATTCACTATTTGTTGCTTTATAAATATTTTTCCAAGTTTTGAAACAAGTTTACTATGAATCTTTTTCTTGTATTTATGATATTTATGTCATTAAACATGCCCACAAAATAACTCTCTAACAGAATATGAAAAGCAGCTCTCTAATGATATTAAAATGCAAATTAAGTTTGGAAAGCTAATTCCAAAGGGATCAGAATTGCATAAATCTCAACAAATTATGATACTGGAATTCTGTAAATATGAATCTATAACATATATATTTAAAATAGCTGATGGTAGAGCTTAGATTACCCTGATTGCAAACCTTGTTTTTCTTATTATTCTTAATTGACATATACTAATTGCATGCATTAATGGGGTATGGTATGATATTTTGACACATATGTACAATGTATAAAGATCAAATCAGGATAATTAGCAAATTCACCACCTCAAACATTTATCGTTGATAAATTCAACAAATTTATTTTCCAAATTATCCTTTAATTGAAACAGCTCATTTTTTCCCTTTTGAAAAGCATTATCAAAACCATTTGGGAATATCAGTTATCAACTATCTCTATTAATATTGCTACTATCAGATTTGAATTTTATTGTTCACACCTGCAGACAATTGCCAACAATAATATTCTGTGTTAAGACTATGATAAATATAATATAAATTCAAACACTTTTAACTATACCCCCTTAGCTTATAGAAAGTTCATTCTTTCAGCAAAGATCACTTTTTATTTTGTGTTATGATTTATTATCCTTTAGTCCATAATACAATTTTTATGATCCTCCACAGGCCCATTGCCCTTTTAACATCTTTAATTTTAAAACAAACTTTTACTTCTCTATCCTCTCATTCAGCATACCTTCATGAATCTTATTCCCTTGGTATGGCTGAGTTGATTTCAGTATTTCACAATGAGATATTAAAAAAATTCCTATACTTGCTTGCATATTGCTGTACTGTTTTCAACATGCCTTGTAGCATAAATTGCTCCACAGACTGACTCAATTACCTTTGCACTCCTTTGAGGGGATAGTTTTGGAATTCAGTGTTTGAGGTTTGTTCTGTCCCTTGGAGGGTTTTTCTTGATTGTCTCTTTTCCTGGTTCTTTCTGGTAAACTTACTGTCTTATGGTTTGGCTTGTATCTCTAATGAAGTTGCAAGTCTCCTCTTAATTGTTTTCCCCCAAATCATCCTGTGATTTTGAGAGAACTCTTGGGCAAGAATTTTACCACACTCTGTTTCACAGGAAGCTCCTTTGGGAAGAGCTTAGGAGATCTCTGTTTTATAGCTTCCCTTTACCCTTAGCAAATTCTCTAAGCCATGGCTCTAGGGTTGGCAGTAGGAACAGTGTCATTCACCAACTGGAAGACATTTGGTTTGTTTCCAGTTTGGGGTAGTTATGGATAGAACTACTACAAATATTTGCATATAGGTTTTGAGATAAGAAAAGTTTCATTTCTCTCTCAGAAATAACTAAATGTTGGATTGCTGCACCATATAAGTGAATATTAAACTTTATAAGAAACACCAAACTGTTTTCCAAAATTACATTTCTTTCAAAAATGTTCATGTGTTACTTATGCTCTCAATCGTTGTTAGGTTTTTATTTTTTATTTTTTATTTTTTTTGCCACTTTAGTAGAAGTATAGTGGTTTAATTTCTATTTCCCTAAAGAATAATATTGGACATATTTTATCTGATTATTTACCATATGTTGATCCTCTTTTTTTTTTTTTTATTTCAGGGTATTGTGAGGGTATAAACATTATGGTTACACTTTATGTCTTTGCCTCACCCAGGTGCGGGTTAAAGGCATGTCCTTCCCCCCTACAGTGCTCCCCCTGTCCTTTAGTTGCAGATTTACCACCCCCTGCAAATCCCCCTAATCCCTGGAGAGTATTTCTGCCATGTGATCACCCTAGTGTTCATCAGTTAGTACCAATTGGATGGCGAGTACAAGTGGAGCCCATTCTTCTGCTTTTGTGGTGTCTCACTTTGGATAATGGGCTTAAGTTTAATCCAGGAAAGTATAAGAGGTTCTGGATCACTGTCGTTTCTTATGATTGAGTAATATTCCATTGTATACATATACCAAATTTTAGTAATCCACTCATGGATTGACAGGCACTTGGGTTGTTTCCACATCCTTACAATAATGAATTGTGCTGCCATAAACATTCGGGTGCAGATGTCTTTCATAAATTGTCCTATTCAATCTTCAGCCATTTTTTTGTGGGCTTTCTGCTTTAGAGCAGTTTTAGGTTTGAACTGAAGTTGGGCAGAAACTCCAGAGTGTCCCTGTGTTCTCCTTTCCCACGCATACTCACATCTTCCTCCAGCATCAACATCCTGAGTGTGAGTGTCAATACCTGTTACAAGAGCTAAGCCTACAGTTCTTATGCCTGATAAACATAAGTATAATCAGTACTCTAGCATTTGTAATGCCTTTTGTACCATAACTGTGAAGGATCAGTCATGTGCAAAGGACAATGATAGAACGTGCCTAAATTTTGCAGTCTCTGACATGGAATATGTTAAATCAAAGTAAATTGGTAAAAGCTATAAGGACTTCTTGAAACAAGATTTGGCATAATATTGCACTGCTAATTTCTATTATTAGCGTTCTTCCAAGGATTAGCCACTATAGGTTTAGTTAATTTATGGCAAGGAGATTAGAGCTGAACCATAGCTAATAACTGGCTCTGCAACAAAAATATGAATCATAGGCAAATGGTACAGACCATGTATATTCATCTACAATCTACACCGTTACTAATTCAAACATTCTGTGAAAAAACAAATTATTGCCACCTTTGGACATCACAGTTCCAAAAATATTTTTGTTGAGAATATTCTGCAATGTGAGAATCTCATTATTTGCACCAGAGGACATTGTAACTAGTGGTCCAGTTTTACTGGACTTGGTGTATTTTTAAGATGAGATAAAAAGCCAAAATTTTAGTATTGGAAACATATCATTAGGTTATGTAAATGTTTGTTGAAGTTGAATCAATAATGATGTTATCATAACTGTCATATAAAGTTTTAATATTTTGGAATTTTTTAGGAAATATTAATTGAACAATATTAAAGTTACACATTAGATGCATCCCTTCTTGATATTATTTTTTTCTATTGCACAAACCTCTACCAAACTCTTTTTCTGGATTTATTTCAAGGTTGACAAAGTTAGATTATGAATTTCTTCTTCCTTACTATTTACTTCGTTTGTATATGCTTTTTTCTCAGCATAATATCATTAACCCAGTGAAAGTTCATCCTCTTCTATGGCGTCTACATATTTCAGCCCTGGCCAGCTGTCTGCTCTACTGGTGTGTTGCATTCTGGGTTTGCCTCTCCTATGGCCATTAAGACTTAAAAACTGCAGTTTTCTTCTCATATGTTGCATAGTTCACCAGATGCCTTGCATGAAGTTATTTGTTTCACACATTTTATTTTTGATTATTAACTTCTTCAATAAAATTAATTTTCTTTCTGAACCATATTACAAAAGAACAAATATATTCTTTCCCAGATTCTATATTTAATTTATGTTTCTGGTCTTGGGACAATTCACTACTTCCCTTTGTACTTCAGTTTACTTACCTATAAGCTAGGGGTTTGAGTAAGATTCTTTTAAGGACGGTGTTAATCGAAACTGGAGGAAGTTTTCAGCACTCTTCACATAGGCAGTTAAAAGATCTGAAGTTAGAACTCCTATGATTAATATTTCTCTTTAAAAGTGTTCATTGATTAGATATTGCTACAAGTCTCTGACATATTGAATTTGCATATTTACATGTTTCCAAAATTTGCTTACCAACAAATTTAATTATTACAATATATTGAATAGGCAAAGCAACAGAAGCTCATAGAATACAGAAAATGCACACACACACATACACAAAAGTCTTTATAGATGACTAAACTCTGAAAGAAAAATTCAAAATAGATTTTATATATTGCCGTTTAGTAATATCGTAAACATTGCAGAAGCTAATAGAGAAAATATATTACTTTCACCAGCATGTCATTGTCAAAAGAAGATTATGTACTAAGAAGAAAACATTATGATGTGTTACTATAATATTTGAAGTGTCACAATAAATATTAGAAGAAATGTATCATTGTAATCACTTTTTTCTTGGACTTAGGAATGCATTAGTATATTAGGGATAATGCAGTCTATTAAAGAATGTCATTAGAACAAATATACAGAAAATGAATGGCCCAGTAAATCTAAAATTGCTTATTTTATCAATACTGTAAATATTTTATCTAATTAATATGTAGGTTGATCCACTAAGGCATTGTCTAGAACACCAGTTCAACTGGTCTCTATTAGATATTTATATTCAAGTACAGAAAGTCTCCAACAAATTGCTAGCTGTGTATTCATTTAATTAGAATTTCTCTAAATGGAATGGACTGAGGTGATTTTCTAATTTAATTCAATGTTACACTGAATACTAAGTGTTAGTAATATATTTCATGAAGAAATTATCTTTTTATTACAGAATTATTATTTTTAATGTATAGCTGTTTTCAATTCAATGCATTTTTACCTTTTATTTTTATTCTAATATCTCAATTCCCTTTGGTCTGAGTGTGTGTTTGCGTGTTTGAGTATCCACTTGCTATTAAATGTGCTTATGCCAGTGTTTTCATTTTTGAATTTGAAGGCAGTGTTAATTAAACCTAATAGAAATGATTAAGGAATTCATACTTTATTCTTAAAAAAATTAATGTAGCACAATTATTAGCTACATTATTTGTGTACTTTAAGATTTACCTGTTGCCAAACTTCATCTTACCTCTAAAGTATATTTCTTCTATGCATGTTTAAGATTTTTGTTTTCTCTGTCTCCATTTCTCTATGTATCTGACTCATGAGTTCTTATCTACCAAATTAGTAGAATTTGAGGAAGTAATAGTTGGAGAAGAAAATACATTTAACCTTCCAAAACTAATATAAAGTCATAACTTTCCCTATTAGCTCATAACCATGCAAATTAGACTGAAATCAATGAGACTTTTTTTATCAACATCCCAAATTGAAATTTCATCAGGCTATATCCTTTTCTGAAGTTCAATATAAGTTACATTACAAAATCAACTTCTGGTTTTAACAGCAACAACAACAAAGATTTCATTTACATAGACTGTCTGCACTTTTACTTCTCATGCCAGAAATTACTTATTATAAGTTTCTGTGATTTGAATGTGTCCTTCAAAAAGCATGTGTGGGGACTTAATTCCCAATGCAACAATGTTGATAGGTGGGTCGTAATGGGAGGTGTTTAGGTCCTGAGAGCTTTTCCAGTCAGGTTTGAGTTAATCTTATAAATTAGCAATATTTGTTAAAGATAACATAGAAAACATAAATTTGCTTAAAGATTGCAGTCATAGCATTTGTTGAAAATACTTTCTTTCTCTCCCTCTTTCTTTCCTCATGAGATAATAGGGATTTTTCTCTTAAGTTACTGTGAAGTTCTTTCCATGGCCAATTAATATATATCTAATATATGATTTTATACATGCTAATATATAATAAAGTTATATGATATATACATATCTATCTGCAGTTAGTCTGTGTATTAGTCCATTTTCTGGTGCTTACAACAAAATACTTGAAATTTATAAAGAAAAGAAATTTATTTCTTTTTTTTTTATTTATTATTCCAAGGTATTGTGAGGGTACAAACATTCTAGTTACACTTTATGTCTTTGTCTCACCCAGGTGCGGGTTAAAGGCATGCCCTTCCCTCCCTTTAGTGCTCCCCGTGTCCTTTAGTTGTAGATTTGCCCCCCCATCCCCCTAATCCCTAGAGAGTATTTCTGCCACGTGATCACCCTAGTGTTGATCAGTTAGTACCAATTTGATGGCGAGTACAAATGGATCCCGTTCTTCTGCTCTTGTGGTGCCTCACTTTGGATAATGGGCCTAAGTTTAGTCCAAGAAAGTATAAAAGGTGCTAGATCACTGTCGTTTCTTATGATTGAGTAATATTCCATTGTAAACATATATCAAATTTTAGTAATCCACTCATGGATTGACGGGCACTTGGGTTGTTTCTACATTCTTGCAATAGTGAATTGTGCTGCCATAAACATTCGGGTGCAGATGTCTTTATCGTAGAATGTTTTGTGCTCTTTTGGGTAGATGCCTAATAGTGCTATTGCTGGATCAAATGGTATTTCTATTTTTAGCTCTCTGAGGTATCT
>CAUYSK010025406.1:0-11569 GCA_963575035.1 Avahi laniger | reverse complement strand
TCTGCCTTGCACCTGCTGTTCCCTGTGCCTGGAACAGCCTCGCCCAGGTCTCCACCCACTGTCTCCTCCGCTCCCGCACAGCTCAGCTGCAAGGAGCCCGACGCCCCGTCGCCCGGGCGGGAGGAGCCCTTCCCTCTCCGCGGGCACCGCGGGGCGCACAGGGGCCCCGAGTCCGCGCTGGTTCCGCAGAGCCTGCGCTCGTCCCTGTTTTAGCTCCGGGACAGAGTTCACCACGGAGAGGACTAAGCACGTCCAGTCATCCCAACCCAAAGACTTGAGATACAAATGCTCTCCGGGACCTGAGCCCAGGAAGAACAGACTCCACTGCGATGGAGCCCCCGGGGTGCCTCCGCGAGGCGCAGACTTTGGCTTTCCAATGTGTGCTGTCGGCCTACTGTGTGCCGGGCTGGGGTTTGGAGCCCACGCACTCCCTGACCTCAGCGGGGTGGACATCGCCGTCCCAAGGGGCTCTCTCTGCCCCTTCTCCATTCCCTCAGCGCCCCCTCGCAGGCTTCCGTTTCCATGGCAACCGCCTGGGCCCGCCCCTGTCCCTGCAGCTGAGGGGGCTCCTGGGCGGGCACTGGAGCAAGGGGCGGACGTCGGGCCGGCGCCGCCGCGGGGACCAGGCCTGCCTGGCGCAGTCTCCGCCTCAGCCGTGCGTCTGCGTGTTTTGTGCGTGGGGAAATGCGTCATTGGCACCAATCTTTGCACAAGGAGAAAAAACAAAAGCGCGGCTGCCAGAGCCTCCCCGGACTCAGAATAACACCACGAATCCATTCTAAGCGCCAGCGACACAGCGGATTATGTTCTCGCCCTTCGTTTATTTAGAGCGGGTGCGTGCGTGAGTGTCGGTGGACAGGTGGTTCACCTGTGCGGGTTCGTTGAGCCACTTTCTGTTGTACATGCTCTGCATGGATCCGGAAAATGAGACCACAGAATGAGTGAATAAACAAACGCCCAGTTTCTGTGCTCTGAGGAATTGCTCATTCATTCGTCCTCGTCCGTTCCTCTCATTCACAAAAGTCTGTTGATTACGGTTTATTATTTAGTATTCATTGAGGCCTCCTGCGAGTCAGCAGGGAGTCAAAAGTGATGGATAAAGTAGAAACCAAGACGAACTCTCCCCCTGTGGACCTTTCACCTTAGGAGCTCTACCAGTGAAAACATCAACTTAAAAATACAGATGTGGTGAGTTCTACAAAGGGAAAGCAGGTGAGATGGAGAGCGAGGGTGAGGGTTCTTTTAGACCAGCAGGTCAAGGAGAGCTTCCTGGAGGTGGTGATATCTGAGCAGACCTGAGTGAAGGGAGGGCGGGAGACTTGGGTTATCAGGGAAATAACCCTCTGGGCAGAGGGAGCAGCACCTGGAAACAGGTGAAGGTGGGGCGTGATTGTCACCCCGGGAGCGGAAGCGCAAGAGGCCAGGCTGTTTGGCGGGAGTGAGGAAGGAAAGAGCCCATGGAGGAGAATTCAGGGAGGGAGCTGGCGGGAGGTCATGCAGTGACTTGCAGCTACGTTTCATGAATAAACACATAAATAAATTTATCATAAGGAGATGACAAATTTTTCTTTGAGATATATTTCTTCTCTTTGTTGGATCAGTGCATGGATGGAGGGATGGAGGGATGAATGGATCAATGGAGTGATGGTTGAATGGATTGGTGCACGGATTAATGGGCGGGTGAGTGGATGGATGGGCGGGTGGGTGGAGGGACTGATGTGTGGTGTGTGGATGGGTGTTTGCATGAATAGTTGGTTGGATGAATGCTATTAATACAAATAAAGTAAATATTTTTTCCCTGAAGTTGTGAATTCTGAATTTTAGAGGTCCTTTTTCTTTTCTGTCTACACCACCTACCTGTGAATACCATGACTTTGGAATGTGTGCGCACACACACACACACACACATTCAGAAGTAAAGTATTGGTAGATGGATAAAAATAATTAAAATAATGGCCTCCTCTTTACATGAAAACAATTGTGGAGTTGAGCGATATTTTCATCATCAATTCCCGTCTATCTGATTAGTTACTAAAGGCTCGAATGCTTCTCTTTCGCACACTCTCCATGAGTGACCTTGGTGTGATTCCCTCTCATAGTGTCATCCACATGGACCGCACCCCCTGGAGTTGTGCAGTGCACAACCCTGTGATCTGACCTTCAGTGACCCTCTGCATTGATGGTTCCCCCAATCTCCCTCCCCAGCCCAGACCTCCCTCATGAGCTTCAGAAACATATACCCACTCATCGGCTGCTCCCACAGTACAAACATTCAGCACTAACACTGCAAGTCAGAGCTAATGTAATCATGAGCAAACCTATTCCTCAGCCACAGGTAAAGAATCCCCAAAGTACATCTTTGCCCAGGACACCTCTCACCTGTATATGTTTCAAATCCTCCCAGGTTTCTCAGTCTCCATTGTCACCACCCTATTCTAGGCCACCACCGTCTCTGCCTGGCACTATGGTGTATTGTGAGAAAAAGTCTAGAATGCTTTATTTCTATCTTTAAAATTTTACCTTTAAAAATGATTTCTTGTGCATATACCACATTGCTGAGATGGCATGCAATTTATATTAATGGATAATGGCTAAAGCTCCTTGATGATCGTGTTGAAAATGTTGTTACTAAAATCGTTGAGTACAATGGAGGTAGAGAATGGCTAAATCATTTGTAAGGACATTGGCTGGTGCCTCAGTCTTCTCATCTCTAAAATGGACATCAGAGCACAGAGATCTACCAAGCAGGGCACAGCCCTAGGCTTAAAAGCACAGACTAAGGAGTCCTGCTGCCTGGGTTTGGATCCCAGTCCTGACACTCACTAGCTGTGCGAGTCTACACACTTACCGACTCTGCTGTGCTTCCATTTCCTTATATGAAAATCAGGGTAAGGTTAGAACACAGCTCACACGAGCCTTAATAAATTAGGGATTCAGAGGACTGAATGGTATAGAGTAAGTGCTGTAGCACTGTTTATTAAACTAATCACAATATATAATTTCTAAGATTATTGAGTGGGTTCATCTTGGGGAGACATAAGAACAGACAGTGCACGGACACGCAGCAAACATTCCCTAAAAAGTCACCACAAATGCCCCTGTGATAGGTGACGGAGCTGAAGTCCATCCCAATCAAGTTGTTTATTATGGTTAAAATTGGGGGTCTGGGGGAGTGGGAACTGCAGTGACCAGGGTTGGTATTTTGCCTAAGGAGTATGAGAGAGAGAGAGAGAGAGAGAGAGATGCAAGGGAGTCATAGGAGGCATGGACCCAGAACTCCGGACTGCCAAGGAGCACAAGGACACCTGGAGAGGGTGACGGACGCTGAGAGTCCTGGGGTCAGGAGAGATGTAGGTGAGGTCAGGGGGTTGACATCCAGACCTTCTGTTTTGAACCCAGTCTTACTGCAGGGTCTGGAAAATTCCATTCTCTGTGGCTCTGTCTGCATCCCCCCCACCCTCCGCCACGCACTTGCCTCCCCCATTCCAGCTGGGGTTTCCATGGCAACTGCCTGAGCTCCTGCACCATTCCTGAAAAAGGTGAGAGCCCCGTGGGGGAACAGGGCGGAGGGATGGACGTCAAAGACTCCGCGTCTGTGGTTCACGTGCGTATTTTGCGCACGTCGAAATGCGTCATCGGCAGCGTCTCTGCAGAAAGCGAACACTGGCTTCAGGGCCCACCGTGGACGTGGGTGGAAATCCCAAGTATCTTCTAAGCACCAGCCTTTCAGGCTCCCATTCAGTGTGAAATATTGATCGAGCCTCTCCTGCGTGCCAGGCACTGCTCCAGGCCCGGATCACAAAATGAGATGCAAAAAGGAACCAGGTCTCTGCCCTCCTGGACCCTTCAGGGGAGACAGCTTCTCACCCTCATTCATTCATTCGTTCATCCATCCTTCTTTCAGCCCATGTCACTGAGAGCACACTTTGTGGCAGACCCCGAGCCAGGTGCGGTGGGTGCAGCGGAGAACCCAACAGTCACATTCAGGGTCTAGAACGTGGGTCTTCTGTGGGAGTGTCGCGTGGTGAGGGTGAAGTAGGATTTCAGGTGGTGTTGAGTAAGTTAGGTTCACAGAACAGGGATGGAGTAGATTGGGCAGTCCAGGATGGCTTCTTGGAGGTGGTGGTATTTGAACAGGGTGATATTTGAATCTGAACAGAGGGAGGGAACAGTTATGGGAGCATTAAGAACAGCCCAGACAGAGGAATTCACACCTTGGAGAGACCTGAGCCTGAAGGGTGCCCGGCTGAGAGCCAGTGAGGAAGCCACTGTGGCTGGAGTGGAGGGAGTCAGGGAGGAAGTGGACAGAGATTTGGTCAGAAAGGGAATCAGGGGCTCGATCATTCAGGTTAAGGTGTTGACAATCTGGTGCAGGAGCTGGCTGTGGCCTGCCCTGTTTTTGTAAAATACAGTTTTATTAGAACACAGACACCCCCATCATCTACGTTTTGTCTGTGACCAATTTTGTGGTACAAAGGCGGAGTTGAGCTGCCGTAGCCTAGATCACAGGGAGTCCCTTTTGACAAGTCAGGTAACACTTGCAGGCTCTGAAAACTAGGATGTGAGTGTCTTTGGGGCCCATTATTCAGCCCACCACAGATGGATGAGTGAACGGATGAATGATGGACAGATGGTAGACGGATGGTGGACGGATGGTGGATGGATAGTTGGATGGATGGATGGATGGATGGATGGATGGTAGATGGATGGATGGTGGATGGATGGATGGTGGATGGATGGATGGATGGATGGTGGATGGATGGATAGTGGATGAATGGATGGTAGATGGATGGATGGTGGATGGATGGATGGTGGATGGATGGATGGTGGATGGATGGATGGTGGATGGATGGGTGGTGGATGGATGGATGGTGGATGGATAGTAGGGGATGATGGATGGCAGAGTGAGTGGATAGACGGGTGTGTAGATGGAAGGGTGGTAAGCGGATGAACATATGGAACGATGGGTGGATGGACGGATGGTTAGCTGGATGGATGATGGCATGAATGGATGGGTGGATTGCTGCATGGATGGTTCGATGGATGGATGGGTGGATGGGTGGATGCTGCCCATGAAGGAGATACTTGTCTTTCTTTTTATGTCTCAGTTTCGTTCCAAACAAGCTCACTGGATGCTGGGGATGCTGCTATGTGTTGGCTGCCTACACCTCCCACTTGTGGAAAGTCTATCTTGGGCATTCGGATGTCTGGGCGTGGGGGTTGCCGAAGGAGGCGAGTGAGGGCAGATGGACCAACGGTTGTGTACACTCTTCATTGACGCAGAAAGGTGGGGCGATGGCTTCCCTGTCCCGTCCTGTCCCTCCAGCGAGGCTCCCCGGCCCCCTCTCCACACGCTCCCTGGGGGATCTCAGCGAGATCCAGGGGCTGGGGAGGGGGAGTGGGGAGTTTTTGTGTAACGGCTACAGAATTTCAGTTTCGCAAGATGAAAAAAGTTCCAGAGATGGACGGTGGTGATGGTTACGTGACAATGCGTATGTCCTTAACGCTATTGAACTGCACACTTAAAAATGGTTAAGAAGGTGAATTTTATGTAACGTATATATTACCACAATTAAAATTTAAAAAAAATTTTAAATCACCTTGATTTGCTTCTAAATAATCCACTGGGGACTAGGATAGGGAGTCAGGGCGTAGACCAAGCGAGATTAGCTATGAGCTGCTGATGGCTGCAGCTGGCTGCTGTGTGCACGGCGGTTCATTATACTCTTATTTGAAGTTTTCCATGATAATTAAGGACATCATGCTGGGTGCTGTGTGGAAACTGGACTTCCAGGGGCAAGAGAGGACTGACGGTGACCAGTTGGAGGCAGTAGCCGTTGGCTTCTTTCTACTGGAGTTGGGATCATGAAGGTTGAGAGAAGGGAAATTCAGAGAAAGCAAAGCTGTGGGTAAAGCAGAGCAGGGGAGGCAGGTGGGAGGCATCGCCGAGGGGGAGCTGCTGTCCGGGAAGGGACGGAGTTGGAGGTTAACGCGGGTTCCAATAACCAGACCAAATCTCTGCTCGCCCCGTCCACGGCAACATTCCTGGTCAGCGCCCAGCTAGGGTCAGCCACGTGGCTTCGCTGTCCGGGAAGCAGGGAAACGGTCTCAAAGATGCAACACTGAGAGGCTGGTGTTCCAGAAATGCGCATTTCTGTACCCCAAGAGGAGATTTTTGCTAATATTGGCCATCTTCTTGGCAGAGTATAAATCTAGATTCTCATTCAGTTTTTCTCCAATTTCCCAGGCTTAAAGAGTTTTGAGTTAACCCACTTTTTGCATTTTGTGGGTTTCTTTCCCCCATGCGCCCGTCTTGGCTTGGGCACTTTCTATGGGCTCCACAAATGCTCATCAAACTGACTTCCTTAAAACAACGCAGTAACAATCCTGTACCATGACTTGAAGCTCTGTGAGCCATTTCACTTGCCTTACTTTTTATTACTTTTGAAACTTGTGTTGCTTTTTAATTTCTGTAATGTGAGCGTGTGTGTGCACGTCCCCACACGGGGTTAGCATTTCAAGGCCGAGGGGTTAAGATTAATCGTCTCCCTCCAGCAGGCCCGTTGCTGGCTCCTCCGCAAGCACCCCGTGCTGAGGAAGGGGCTGCTTATTCCAAGACCGTTAGGAATCGACCGAGGGTTAAGCCGAAGAAAGACACAATGAACCACACTGGGGTTGTGACAGGTAGTGATTCACATGACAGCTAAGGGACAAACGGGTCTGACCCAACCTACAAATAAATGTCTTCTGAATGAATGAACGGGTCTATCCAAGGGTGAACCTGGTACAAAAGTGGTGCCCGAGTCTGATGGAAGGACGGCCGTGGGTCCCTCTGGAGGGTCCCGCTGTCTCCCGGTGGCGCTGCTGCTTTGATGTCCCTACCTCTGACCTGCCCCTCCATGTGGTACCGACCACAGAGGTGGCTCCCGTGGTCACCATGGAAACTGCGGCAGGATGCGGACAGTGAGCCAGCTGGGGAGGGGGCAGGAGATGCTCCGACGCTGGGACTTTCCAGGATCCGATGTGACATCGGGGTGTAGAAAACAGACCTCGGGGAGGGGCGTCGTGGGGGTGGAGATTAGAGACGCACAGCAACAACTGAAAGAAGAAAATGGCTCCTGATAAACGGGGAAATAGCAAGAACAGACAGGAAAGGAGTTTCCGACCGGAGACCTTATGTACGGTATAGAACTACAAAAACATTTTTAAAAGCAAGTCGGAAAATGAAGCACATAACGAAATGGAAGTTGTGAGAGTGTCTTCCCCATCGCTCCCCGCTTTGGAGTGAGGTGGGGGGGCTGCAGGGGGGCTTCTAAGACACGGCTCTGGCGCATCTCGCTGAGATCCCCCAGGGAGCGTGTGGAGAGGGGGCCGGGGAGCCTCGCTGGAGAGACAGGGCGGGACAGGGAAGCCATCGCCCCATCTTTCTCTGTCAATGAAGAGTGTACACGACCGTTGGTCCATCTGCCCTCACTCGCCTCCTTCGGCAACCCCCACGCCCAGACATCCGAATGCCCAAGATAGACTTTCCACAAGTGGGAGATGTAGGCAGCCAACACATAGCAGCATCCCCAGCATCCAGTGAGCTTGTTTGGAACGAAACTGAGCCATAAAAAGAAAGACAAGTATCTCCTTCATGGGCAGCATCCACCCATCCACCCATCCATCCATCGAACCATCCATGCAGCAATCCACCCATCCATTCATGCCATCATCCATCCAGCTATCCATTCGTCCACCCATCGTTCCATATGTCCTGGGAACCGCCGCGCTACTTTAGGTGTTTATGAATCTCGGTACTCCAGACACCTCACACACGTGGAATAAGACAGCGTTTGTCCTTTTGTGACTGGCTTATCTCACCCAGGGCAATGTCCTCGAGGTTCATCCACGTTGTACCATGTGTCAGAATTTCCTTTCTTTTTAGTGTTTAATAATATTTTACTGTGTGGGTAGCTCACATTTCGGTTAGATGGACACTTGGTTTGCTCCTACCTCTCGGCTATTGTGAATACTGCAGCTCTGAACGCAGCTGTACAAGTGTCTCCCGTGTACCCGCTTTCGATTACTCTGGGCATCTCTCCAGATGTGAAATTAAAGGCTCATATGGTAATTCGATGTTCAATTGTTTGAGTAGCTGCCATGCTGTTTTCCAAAACAGTGGCAGCATTTTACTTTCCCACCAACAGGGCGCAAGGGTTCTGATTTCTCCACATCCTCAGCAACGCTTGTTATTTTCCAGTATTCATTCATTCATGCATTCATTCATTCATTCTAGTAGCCAGCCGAATCCGTGCAAAGTGGCATTTCGTTGTGGTTTTGATGGACATTTCTTTAATGATTAGTGATGCTGAGTATCTTTTCATGCGCTTTTTATTTGTCTGTAGACCTATTTTTGGAATCAGGGTAATCTTTTTAAAATAGCATTTTGGTGGTGGGAGTTTCCGAGTTACCACCCCCCAGAAGCTGCCAGTGCTATCCAAGGGCACCAAGTCCCAGGCCCAGGGGCCCTGCAGGATCGGCCCATGCTGACCACCCCCTGGCACCCCTTCCTCTCTTCCTCCTGACCACTCATTATGCACCACTGTATTCCCTGGACACTTCGGGCTTCTTCCTGACTTCACACCTGCCCGAAACCTTCTTCCCCAAATCCTCCCATGACTGGATCCCTCTGATTGTTCTGGAGTGGTTCACATGTGAGCTCACCTCCTCCAGGGAGCCCTCCTGACCTGCCTTTTTAAGTAACGCTTGCCCCGTGTTAGCATCACCTCACTCTGTTTCTTTCTTGCACTTAGAATTTTCTGGAATTATCTTCTTTCTGTGTTTAGTTTTATGTTTACTTCCTTTCCATTCTCACAAAATGAGGTCTGCAGAAAGACAGGTTCTTGGCAGTTCTGCTCACCATGGTAGCCCCGGTGCTAGAACACAGACGAGCTCATAGCGGGGTTTCCCGAGTAAGTACTGGCGCTACCAAGGACTGAACTATTCAGTCCTGCAGCCGGCAGGGAGCTGGTATGCGCCTGACAGCCACCCCTGCAGGTCGAGGTCGGGGAGCCTTATAGTGCTGGGCAATTTCCACGGTGTAGATAATCCCCCCACGGCCATTCCGTGTTCCATTGTTCAGATCGCTTGAGGTTTGGAAAAGAAGCGAGCTAGCTTTGCCTAGTACATTTCCTAGTTTTTGGTGATATATATTAGACTGTGTATTGCAAACGCTATGACAGCCGTTTTGTGTTTATCCAATTATAATGATCATTTCCTGTTTGAATGCACAAGATGTTTAGAACGCAGAAGGTTTTTACTATAGTTTAAGATTATAAAAGTAAAAATATAGTAATTACAAGTGTTCATATTTTTTCCTAAATTATCAGATTTGATTCATAGCAGATAATCTTTGTTTTTGTTTACGTAGACAGGCTCATTACAAAGCGTATAAATTGTCGTTGGTGGGAAAATGTAAAGAAATTTCTTTGTATGTAAAAAAATTACCGTGATAAAAAACAAGCTCTCTGTCTTCAGAAAATAATTATGAATCAATTTACGACAGAATTATTTCTCTAATTATCATAATTGGGTTACCACCTAAGATACTCTTTCTTTAGAAAATGCTATGTATTTTTAAAATGCTATTACCCTCTAGAACAAAATTGCCTGATATATTTACACCTTCTCTTGCAGTAAAATTTTTATCCTTAAGTTATTGTATTTCTGTACTCTGAAGACATTTAAATTATTGTGCCTACAGGGGAAGTTAACTCAAATAGCTATTGTTTCTTGTGACAAAATATTTGTGCAAATATTGACACTATAAAATTCTGCATAATGTTTCTTTAAACATGCCTCACAGAAAAGTAAAATTCTGTATCAGATTATCAAATCTACGTGTTCATCTTAGCAATGACAATAAATTATGCAATCTCAAAAGTTCGTTTTTTTTTGTTTACCTGAAATCCAAATTTAGCTGGATAGCTTATATTTTTATTTGCTAAATCTGGGGCAACTTTAAATAATGGCAACAGCAACAGTATTAATAATAGTGACAAAAAAATTTTAAAAAGAAGTAGGAGGCAAACATTATAAAATGATGATCTGCATTTTTCAGAAGTGAAATTCATTTCCTTGCGCATTTGCTTATTCAACAGACACCTGTGAGTTCCCACTAGATACCAGGCCTACAGCTCTGAGGGTGGATTGGCAAAACAAATGGCAGAGTGAGGACCTAGAAAGAAAAAAGAGAAAGAAATAATAGGCGTTCGAGGAAGAGAATAATGGATTTCGCTTATTCTGAGACATATTTTTCAGATTTTAACACTTTTGCCATAATTTAGTAAACAGTATTTTTCTTTTATCATGTTGCCTAAAATAATTTGCATCCCAAAATCCATGACCTCAAAAGAGAAAAAACCCAAATGAATTTGATATTTAATATAGATATTTAATTAATTCCAATGGATTACTGTTACGGAAAAAAATCCCACAGCATTTTAGATTAGATTTAAAAAAATTTTTTTTTAATTAAATTTTTTTTCAGTTTTTTAAAAATTTCAGAATATTATGGCAGCACAAATGTTTTTGGTTATATAAATAGCTTTTGTACCATCTGAGTCAAAGTTAAAAGTGTGCCCATCCCCCAGACGGTGTGCCCTGTACCGTCAGGTGTGAATTTACCCATCCCCTCCTCCCTCCTCCCTCCTGCTTGACTTCTGATGAATGTGTTGATCTGTTAGCTTCGATTTAATGATGAATACATTTGGTGTTTGTTTTTCCATTCTTGTGACACTTTACTTAGAAGAATGGTCTCCAGTTCCATCCAGATTAATACAAGAGGTATTAGTTCACCCCTTTTCTTTTTTTTTTTTTTTTTTGAGACAAAGTCTCACTCTGTTCCCCGGGCTAGAGTGCTGTGGCATCAGCCTAGCTCACAGCAACCTCAGACTCCTGGGCTCAAGCGATCCTTCTGCCTCAGCCTCCCAAGTAGCTGGGACTACACGCATGTGTCACCACGCCCGGCTAATTTTTTCTATATATTTTTAGTTGTCCAGCTAATTTCTTTCTATTTTTGGTAGAGACAGGGTCTCGCTCTTGCTCAGGCTGGTTTCGAACTCCTGAGCTCAAGCGATCCACCCGCTTTAGCCTCCTAGAGTGCTAGGATTACAGGCGTGAGCCACCGTGCCCGGACAGGGTGCCATTGTTTTACATGTTTGCAAATCTCTTTACTGTCTGGCTTAATTGGAGACACCTGCATTCTGATTCACCTTTGTTTCTTCATTCAACCTGCTGTGCTCTATTATTTTGGCTGAAGTATATAATGAAAATTCTGTCTCATATGGATATGCAATCAGAAAAGGGAAGAGTATTTTAATAACCTTTTCAGATAATTATGGATAATCTTTTATCCTATACCAAAACTCTATGAATGGTAGTTTTTTAATGGTTAATTACAATGTAGAATAGGAAACTATCTGAATGCACTTGTACTCTGTTGTATTAAAATGGATTGCTTTACCTTCCACTTGAATGGCTCTTTTATTAGGTTATTAAGTACAAAATGTCCAATTTCCTTAAGTAC
>CAUYSK010025405.1:0-39030 GCA_963575035.1 Avahi laniger | reverse complement strand
ATTTAGTTGTCCGATTAATTTCTTTCTATTTTTAGTAGAGACGGGGTCTCGCTCTTGCTCAGCCTAGTCTCGAACTCCCGAGCTCAAACAATCCACCCGCCTCGGCCTCCCAAAGTGCTAGGATTACAGGCGTGAGCCACCGCGTCCAGCCTGTGAGGTCCCTTTTAAGGCACTAACCATAGTAAACTGTAATCTGTATGTTTGCCTGTCTATATTCTCAAATATTCCCAACTTTAAGGAAAACAGAGACTGTGTTTATTTTTGGATCCCCACTGTACTTACAGGTATTCAAGACAGGTTTAGTGAAAGTGTGATTAACAAGAGTCAATCTTATCAACCTGAGGGTCTGGAACTACTGATAGACTGCAGCCTGAGACCATTTGGTATCAAGATTTAAAAAATAAAATCAGGTCCTCATGCATTTATAACCTTGAAAGTGGTAAGTAAATTTTATGCTATTTACCTTCCCAATGACATCACAGATCAAGGAACTTGAGGCTAATGTATTCATGTAAAAAAATCTGTTGTAACAATCATAACTATATCAGCAAACACATTTTTTCTACTCACCATGAGTTCTCTCTCTGCCTAGAGATCATCCGTAAACACAAGCCAATCTCCTTATCATATACCTCACATGTCAGTATAGAATTGGATTTCTTTTCTTCAGTTACAAATAATGACAAAAAGCTTCAGAGCTGATGTACTCTGGCCAACTATGTAATGTTGCATTTCTAGATTCTTTATGAGGTGTAAGAATGGCACATTAAACTACCTGAGTTTTTCGCAGGGCATGGCTGGCAGGGCTCTCCAAAACCATAGTCTGGATTGGCACAGCAGCATTCGGACTTGGTCACTGCTCCGGGGAAAGGGCGGACACACACTCCCTTCTTGATCCCACCATAGCAGGTACTGCGCATGTGAGTATCTAAAGGCAACAGAAGAACAATGACTTAAGACAGTGATAGAGACAGAGAGATTTCAAAACTGAAGGTTTCTTTTAACCTAAGTGGCTACTACATTGGAAGCTTCTAGAGGGCACCTGTCACTTTTATTTTGCACCTTTAGCAACTAACAGGGTTAGAAAATCAACAAATGTTTGTTAAGTGAGGGAAAGAACGAGTGCATACCACCAACTCTTTTTTTTTTTCTTCCAAGAAGTTTTATGAGCTACACAGGTATTCATCATCCCACTTATCCTCACGGGCTTTCACTGAAGCATAGATATTTCCACAGTTATAAACAACACTTTGAGCTCTGTCTCATCACTAGCTATACTATACTCAAAATGACACTTCTTATTATTTTTATTTTGAAAGTTCTCATGAACAATGAAATATTATACAATGAAGTTAAGCTACCTTGAGGTGCCTCTACTTGGGCATGAGATTTCTTACTTCCACTTTCTGAGTTAGGATGCCTTTCCTTTTAATCCCCAGGATACTGCTTATGACAGTTAATCTCAGATGCTCAATAAATCCAGTTATAAAAATAATAACTACCACTATATGTCCTTGGTATTGTGCTAGTTGCTTTATAGACATTATCTCATTGAACAGTCAGGTCAACAACTCTATAGGATAGAGGTCATTATCCACATTTTACACATGAGGAAGATGAGCTATGAATAGAGATATGTAAGCAGCTTGAAGTCCTTGAATATCCAGTGCCTGAGCTGGGATTCAGACCAGGCTTGTGTGGCTTACAAAATTCTTCCTCTTTACACTATGTCATGCTACATCCCGAAGCAGCATATACTACTTAGTTCTCTCACTCTCAATTCTCATGAAAATACTACAACTGTATGAGACAGTAAAGGGTGAACTATAAAAAAACTCAGATCATCATAAAGGCCAGAGAAACAGTACAATGTTTAAAGCAGTATACTGACATGGTAATTTCATCAGTGATAACCCCTATTATTATTCACAACTTGCTGGAAATAATTTTATCTGCTTGTTATGCAAAATGAGTCATCTTATGATTTCTTATAATCTGGGGTGTTTATGAATAAAAGAATGTGATTTATGGCTGCATTAAAAAATAAGATATGTGTGTGTTCAAATGGAAAAGGGCCACGGATTCACCACCCCCTCCCCCGAGGAGTCAACTTGGAGACCTTTTCTGTTTCTGCCACGGCTGAGTTTGGTAGAGTTTGCTCTGAGTTACACACAAATGTAGGGCTTGACGCAAAGACATATTTGCACGAATACAATATAGTTCATGATTTCCAATATGGTTTTTGTGAGTTCTTTGGACTCAAAAAATTAGCAATTAATCTCAGAAGCCATAGAGGAATGGTCAAAATTATTTCTGTTTTCATATTAAGAACATATGCCATGAACAATTCTTAGAAGCATGTAGATAAAAGGCCTATGGAACTTACTGGAAGAGTGAGACACATTACATGCTGGTTTGTATTTCAGATTAACTAATCTGTTTAGAGTATCCTATACCAGAAGTTCCATGAAAGAGAAAATAATGTACTCTATACGGGTTTTAGGGACATAAGTTGTCCTAAGATCAGAGCCTCATGAGATGATCTTACATAAATTATATACCACCTTCTTTATTCATTAAATAGGATGAAGTTTATATAGTAAATGAAAGTATATTTGTTAAGCATTAAGCACAGTGCCCAGGACACACAGGAAAGACACCAAAAAAGTGGCGGCTACCTTATTTCCCTCTTCTACTTTAAGTGAGGACAGTTGACCTTTTCCCGTTCAAAGACCTCAGAAAGGAAACCTAGTTCAAAGAATACTGTTCAAATGTAATTACACCACCATTCACAGGTAGAGAGGAGAAGAAGACCAACACCATTGAGCCAATACCATTGACCAATACCAATACCAATACCAATACCAATACCATGAGCACCATTAGAATGTGCTCATATGAATGCCTTGGTGGGGGAGTCGGACCTAAATGCTAAGCTATTTCTTTTCCATGTGGTATCAAATTTCTTCATTTCTTTTCTTTCTTAAAAAAATGGAATTGTTTTAGGACTTTCTCAAGTAATTAGTAGATTCTATGCATCATTGGTAAAATATGTATGGATGCAAATGCTAATTTTACTTTATTCTTTCTTTAGCATAAAATTTTTTTATTATTTAAAGCAGCAACTAGATAGGACGCCACTATTTCTAATTTAATACAAAAATAATAACAGCGATAGTTAATTTGTTGGCCATTTGCTATGTGCCAGACACTGTTCAAAGCTTTATACAAATAAAGTGTCTAATATTAACTGATCTAATCCTAAGAATAGCTAAAGAGCAAAGGAGGCACACAGAGGTAATGTATCTTGCCGAAGGCCACACAGCTAGTAAGTAGCAGAACTGCGATGTAGAAAAGAAAATTAACCTTTAACTGGCAGAAATGTTCATAAAGATGTTGAAATATTCTTAAACCAACATAACAGGATGCTAACAAATAAATTTAAGGTGAAATCATATAAATATCAAATAACAAGGTGAATTTTGAGACCCCCATCCTAAAGGAAGCAGATAACAGAAAATTAGTTACCTGATTCTTAAACCCTTCCCAACATTGAGGATATAAATAGTTTAAGAGAGTATTTTTTTGAGGAGCATTTTTTTTGGTGAGAGCTGGGTGGAGTTGGTACTGCTTCCCTCTTCGCGTCTGATTGAGAGAACAGAGCCTGGCGGGCACCTGACAGCTCTGTGACCAGTGGCTGCAGTGGTGGGGGTGAGATGAACCTCTGTTCATGCAGCTGACAGGACAAAGGATGGCTGTGTCCTGTGGACTGGAAGAGCGTCACATTAAGAGGGGTTCCAAGACGACCACATGGAGGGGCGACGAGACACCATGAGAGGAAGTCTCCGTGAAGAGGACTGCTGAATGAATGATCAGAGTTGAGCGAGGAGTGGCGCCCGGGAGAAAAACACGAGGTCTGCAACTCAGGCAGGGCAGTGAATGCCTCTGAAGGACTCACAAAATTGCCCACAAGGAAGGAGTTGGCTTTAAGCATCTGCAAACACCAGAAATCTTGAAGCCAGCCTAGGATAATATCAGTAATAAAATAACTTCTTTGTTCCATCTTCTAACAACCTCTCCTCCTCCACTCTGACCCTGGAAGAATGAGGAACTCTCTCAGTCATTCAAGATCTGAGTTTGGAACAGGAGTTGTAACCTAAAATCCAGTTTGAAGTACTAATTATTATATGGTACTGGGTATTCTAATTTCTAAATTCAGATTATTTTCGCTACATAAAGTCATCATAGAAATTTTTTGTTACCTAAAAATATTCAGTAAAGTTATGGGGTGGCTTGAGTTTCCTTCCTTACTTATTGAATACACTGCTCCCATTGAATAAATTTAAAAACTAATTTTAAAAGAATGGGAGAAACAAAAATACAGGTGCCTTTTGTTTATACCCTGCTTGTGAGTCATACCTCTTCAACATACTAGTTAAAATCATAGCTTGATTTTCTGAAAATAAAACAAATCTTAATATCTAGAGAAATAAATGAATATACAAAAACAGATTTAATAAAATGTTAATCCTAATAATAATTCATAGTAGTGATTCTAAATCTCACTAACAATCAGTGGCCCTAAAAATTGACAACCTGAAAAATGGAGGGTGAACAAAGGCTAATTAACTCTAGAAGTTAGAAGTCTCACAAAAGCATTTCAAAGAGAAATTTACATTAATTAACTGCATTAAATTTTACAGCTGACTCTACCATCCTTGTCATTAGATCATATTGTTTGGGTTCTGAAATGCCAATGACATTTCTGTTTTGCCTGCCTCTTCAAAGCTGATGCCTGGTAATTCTGACTGATTTTCATGAAATCCATTTGACAAAGTATCCAAAAGGAATCTGAATGGCTGAGAATAAAATATATATTCTTTCTCATACTCTTGTCTTACTTCTACAGTGAATTGCATGGTGATGAGTTATAACTAAAACTGTTTCTAGCTTTGATATAAGTCCAAGTTCTATGGCATTAGTTATTTGCATTTTACATTTTTGTTTGGGTAAAAGCAAAAGTTTGTTTAAATATAGCTATAATCCCCATTTCATGTCTTATTTGTTATTATTTACAAAATCTAAATCCACTGTGTTTAGAATTCAGTTACCTAATATTGCCAAGGATGCTGGTTTAAGGACAATATTTTTTTCTTCTCCAGCATTTTTGACTTGCATCTCACCAGGGCCTTCTGCAGAGGGCTATCTGGGGGAAAGGGGTCTCTATCCATTTTTTAAAAAATAGTTCTATTAAGGTATACCATACCATAGAATTTGCACTCCACAGAATTCACCATTTGCAGCGTACTATTTAATATTTTTAGCACATTCACAGATATGTACAGCCATCACTATAGTTGATTTTAGAACATTTTTGTCACCTCATTTTCATCACCAAAAAATATCTTTTAGCTATTACCCCACTCTCCTAACACCCCCATACTCTCGGCCTTAGCAACCATAAATCTATTTTGTCCTGATAGATTTTCTTGTTCTGGACATTTCATCTGAATGGAATCATATGACTGGCTTCTTTCACTCAGCATACTGTTTTCAAAGCTTATCCATGCTCTAGCATGTATTCTTTTTATGTCTGAATATGATTCCATCATATGGCTATATCTCTTCTCATTTTTAAAAGATCATTTTGGACAGTGGAGTCATGACAGAATGTTCCACTTACCAACACACACACGTCCATCCATGCCCACAGCCAGGCCTGGGGGACAGTCACAGCGGAAGGACCCTTCATTGTTGATGCAGTGTCCATTCATGCAGATTCCTGGGGTCTGGCATTCATCAACATCTGCCCAAGGGTGACAGAAGCCAGGTCATTACTGGGAAAATTTAACTTTGTTACAGAGTTTACTTGTTGCCGTTGCTCTATACTGTCAACTTCTTGTTTTTAACTTTATGACTTGTGGAAGAACACAAATACGATAACCAATCTTACACTTATAAATGCAATTCTTTCAACCACATTTTGAGAAAGATGAACTGACTGAAAGTTGCCTCACTTTATCCATTAAGGAAAAAAAGCCTCACAAACTCCTTTTCCATTATTTATTTGGCAATCCTGTTTAATATTAAATATTTAATTCATATTAGTTAAATGAAACAAATTATTAGAAAACTAAGACAAACTTTTGTAATTTTTTCCACACAAAACAAGTTTAGAGATAAATGTTATTTTGATGTTAACTTGATCATTTCATAATAATAAAATCATTTGAGGTATCTCTTCTAATTTTTAATTCACTTGAACTTATCAAATGTAACTTAACATTAAATGACTTTTCCAAGAGATGAAACAGACCTCAAATACAGAGCTGCCAGCTCATGAACATTTCAAGACTTATGAATCACATTTTCAATAAAAAAATTAATAAAAAATAATTTTCAGAAAGCAGAAACTGGTGAGATCTAAGTCATCTTTATATGTATATTTAAGTTTCTTAAGAAATGCTGAAATAAAGTTAGATAATGTAACATAATGATACACACTGGAGCATAATGGTAATCTCACATCTTGTGTTAAATTCAAGTCAGCAGACCTTGAGATGCCCTCCCACTCATGAGTTCAATCAGCAAAACTACAGTATTTCCATTTAATCTTGTACTCCTCTTTCTTGGATAGTCAAAAAGCTATTTGTTATTCAGAAACATGAGAAATTGGTCTCTATTTTTTTCTCTCTGCTGACCGTGGAATTTCATTAAAATTATAGGGACTGGTTATGTGTCTTATTTGGTATTTAGATAAGTTTGTGCAATTGAGGCAGAAAGCATTCATGGAGTTAGTTTTGCCTAAATGGAAGAAACAAAAATTTTCTTCTCAGTAGGAACTGCAAAATGTATTCCATTTTTCTAAATTCCAATTATGAATATAAACATAATACAGTCTCATTTATTTCCAAGAGGCGTATCTTTTGCTTCCTAAGGTCATCACTAGAGTCTGGCCTCCAAAATGTCTTTATAAACAAAATAATTAGTAAGAATATTAAAATTATGTCTTCACTAAATCAGCGTAAGATTTTCAGATCATGATATAGTTACGAATGATCTGTAGATTAGCTTTATGGAAAAGATGTAATGCTAAACCAGCATTGAATGGCAGTGGAAAATCTGGTTCTAAGAACACATAAGAATGGAAATTTTGCGAGATTTTTTTTCCTCTTTTTCATTCAGCCAAGGAGGAGAGAGATATTATGTTTACATTGCTCTCCTCAAGACTTGCTAAAACCAGTATATCGTTCCCTTAATTTTTCCTATACCATTATTATTTTTGTAAAGATATTACTGTTCCCTAGACCACAATGTATGTTTTTCTAGGAAGCTTTAGACACCTGCCTTGCTGAATTAGCAAGAGATGTGAATAACAGGAAATGCACATGAAGAAAAACTGAAGTAATTTCTTGCATGATTCATTCAAATAAAAAAGATGGTTTCAATCATGATCACTTTGCTATCTCAAAGCCATACACACCAGTGCAGTAACGCCCATTTGGAGCCAGGACAAAGCCGGGTTTGCAGATGCACTTGAAGCTGCCATCCTCATTGATGCACATTCCATTCAAACACATGTTGGTGGTGGCACACTCATCATGGTCTGCAGAGGGAGAGCGCGACTTAGATCACGGCTTTGAGGGAACCAATTCCCTCTTCTTCCACAAACAGCTCTCAGTCAAATTCCACTACACAAATGAGCCACGTGCTCATGGACTTTAGTTTTAAAAAAAATAAGAATGCCAACTGAATGAGAGCAAACAGTATGAAGAATGGAAAGGGCCTTTATTATAAGAGATAGAAAAGAAAAGAATTAAATAAACTTTGCAATTAGCTGCTGTTAGAATCACATAAACCATGAATAGTGTTTCATTTTGAGTACCAAAAAAGGTAATATGATTTTACTGAGTATTTCTTTTATGAGAGAAAGTGTAAATAGAGTATTTCTGTGGAGTATTGGTAATCACTTCACTGCTAGACATCACCAGGACCACAAATTTAGATACTTGTTTATCACAAATGCCAGACATTTTAATATTCCCCCGGTACAGGGGAGGGTTTTCTATCTTGTCAGTTTTGTAACCACAACATCTGAAATACAATAGGGGCTAATAATTATTTGAATTTACAAAAACTAACTGCCACTTATAATTAAACATGTACCACAAAGGAAATTTTTAGAAGCAGTAAATTATTCATTGCTAAAACATGTCCAAAAATATCTGTCCCTTCACTTTAATAGTCTTATGTTAAATGTGTTTATATTTTATGTAAGTTATCTGAAGAACTCTCACATATGTGATGTGTGAATTTTCATGGAAATACTATATATGGTTCTAAGTAAAAATATATATATATCCCTTAAAAATTTTTTGCAAGGGAGCAGGCAATTTCCATACCAACACAGTTTTTTCCATCTGTAGTTAATTCAAAGCCAGCGTTGCAAATGCACTGGAAACTTCCATCTGTGTTCACACATCGACCGTTTTTACAAAGAACCCCATTCTGGATGCACTCATCGATATCTAGGAAGATTAAGGATGGTTAAACATTATTCTTTTACGATACTTATAGATAAAAACAGTAAGACAATAAGTGGAATTTTAAATATCCAGTTTATTTTTACATGTAATATCCAAGATTGTGTTGCTTCTTTAGCAAAATTTCCATCTCTCGCCAGCATTTTTTCTTGGGTAGGTAGGTGTAAGCAATTTTATATCCCTTATAGTAGCTGAAGAGGGAAAGAAAGAGAAAAAAAATGGGGTATGCAGTGAGCCCGAGAGAGGGTGGGTAGTGCAGTTGGAATTACTGGTGCAGCTGTTTTTTGACATAGTGATTGAAGATGTTGAAAAGTCATAAAAAGATGTTGAGTAAGTGTGAAATAACTACAGAATTTCTAGATTAAGAGTAATATAATGAAATCTGCTGGAGAAAGCTGATTCAAGCAACTACCTATAGAGGAATAGGAAATGAAAAAGAAGACAAGCAGGGCCATCTGGTGAAAGTATTCTGAGATGAATCGGCAGTGAGGTAGAGTTTGGATGATGATGGTGGGTGTAGCAATGAAGCAGTGAATAAAGACTAGGCATGATTTGGTGTTGGACTATGTGCGGGGTTCAAAGAAAATGGTAGTTGAAAACAACTATAAGTCTTATGCTCAGTTAATCAGAGAAGATTATTGATGTTACTTGGACAAAGGAAGCTGCAACCTAGGGAAGGAAGATAGACTGAAATTTTGTGAAGCAGATACCATACTGCCTGGGATATATATGCAAATAGTGTTTATGTTTAAAGGGAGCATCTCTAGGGATGTCATAAAATAAATCTGTAATAATGTAACAGCACGCATTTCATTCCATATCTTATTTTAACAAATTTGCTTTAATCCTCAATAGCCTTGGTTCCTATATTTCATGGAACATTTTCATATGTGAAAGCAAACTGCCTTACCAATGCATGCTTGCTTGGTAGGAGTCCTCTGGAATCCGGCATGACATTTACAATAATAGGAACCAGGTGTGTTAACGCACTCCCCATTAGTGCAGGGATTTGATGTGCATTCATCAACATCTGCGAGCAGAAAAGAAACCATTATAAACTTCACTCCACTTGTAGAACTGTTTGTTTAAAGTACATTTAGCCCTCCCAAATTTGAGAGAAGGCCAGTCAGTGGTAATAGTCTATATAGCAGAGTAGTTACAAATGAATGAAAATTCCTTTCTTCAAAATCATATAGAGGCCAGTCTGAAGATTTACAAAAATATTGCCCATCAGAGAGTACATGGAAATTTGCTTTAATTAAAAAATAAGGATTTTTCAATTGGAATAATGCCCAACAATTAAAAGCATGGCTTCAGAAAGGACACAACTGTGAGTTCCAATAGGCGGCAGCGTGTATTGCCTAGAGCAATCTGGGAAAATTAATAACCTCTCTGAGGCTTAGGACAGTTTCAGAAGAACAATGAAAGGTTTTTGAAGATACATATTTATATTACATTGTCACTGCTATTAATTTTAAAAAAACAGATTGATAGATTATGGAGTTTCTTTGGTATTACTTTTTGTGAACTCAACTATATACACAACTATGGATGTACTAAGGCTTGGACGGTATTTTGAAGTAACAAGCATGGGGACAGAGAATGGAAGCAAAACAAATCCTATTATTTTCAGTAGCTTTAGGTTTCTTTAGGATCTTAAAGTTGGCACTGGGCTTTTTTTTCATAAACTGAAGTTTTAGGCAAATAATAGTTTGAATCCAAAATGAGAGAAAGTCACTGCTTTTCATTCAAGGTCTCCGAAAGCTTAATTAAATGCAAACCCATTACAGAATTCAGGGACTGAAAAACCAAACAACAGACTGACTGATCAGTGCGGACCAGTTAAATCCCAGAGAAATCACGTGTGCCAGTGTAAGGAATTTAATTCATCTTCTCTCAGCAATGCCCACTAATTATACTGAATGCTGGCAAATTAAAACCTAGCTAGCTGGTGAGGGTGTAATGATTTGCCATCTCACAGACATGGAGAAGCCATTAACATATACAATTTCAGCTAAATTGGAGAGCACAACAATAAAATCAATTCACGGGTTTAGCATTTTAATAAACAGATTATTCCTTTCACAGATGTTCTTGAAAGAGGAACTGTACTCTATCAAACTCACCAACCTCATTTATGTAAACACTCAGACTAAATGCAATTAAGCCCTTTCTGGTAAAGGATAAAAACCTTCTCATAACGAATAAAATAAAAGCAACAAAGAATAACAGGATTAAATGCTTTTTTCAATTCATCCAAAGACCCTTCGGCCCATTAAGACTCACTTACATTTAAACTTTTGGTTGATAACATCAATTCTACTGAGCCAAAGGAAATGAAGCAAAATGAGAAAAAAGAGAGAGCATTAGCAAGCATGTGAGGTTTAATTAATGGACTTTTCGATACAAAATATCACCTTCAGTTTGCAGTGTTGAAGATCACTTACATTCTGTGTGTACATAACTGAAATGCATCCAAGAAGAATTAGTTGGAGCTGTATCTTTACAGAAGCCCAATGTAAAGCTCTGTTCCAGCAGAGAACATGAGAGACCATGCACCCAACCCCTTCTCTTTAGGTGACTTTGTGGGAAGCCATGCCACTGTTCAGGACCTTTTTCTCCCTTGAGAGCCTGCTCCCAATGCTCCCTGTTGCTGTGACAGCTCTGCCATTATCTTGCCATCACAGCCCTAATTGATTTGTCTCCTTAGCCCCCTGGGGATCTCATCAAGGGTCCAGCACACGGAAGAGATATAATAGTTCACTTATTTCTTCTGTGGGAGTGAGAGCAATCTCAGCAAACCATTAGCGACTTACAACTCCATATTACTTTGAAACTTCACTTTTTGTTTATTTTCTGGGATTATGGTAATATTTTAAGTTTTACACTAATCACAAATGACCACTGCCACCTCTGACATGGGCATTTCATGTCTCCTCTTTATTCTGAGACTCACGGTCAATTACCTCCAGGTAATCATGTTTGTTTGTCTTATTTATAGGAACAAAAGTACTTAAATACTACAGTCTGTACATTTTCATTACTATCTATGTTTCATTGGGGGAACTAAGTATTTTTAGGCAAAATTTGTGGCATTTGAACTAAAATAAATGAATAAATTGTGGAAAATGCTGATTATCAAAATGGTAAAATTCTCAAATACTATTAGGGTTAAGGAGTACTTTCACAAGAAAGATACTTTATATGTTAACTTAGAAAAGACTTTTTTTAATTGGCAAAGACTCTAAGATTACTGTAGCCTGAAACAGAAATAATGTTTTACTATTCTAAAATAGAATGATTTGAATTGAGTTAAAACCACTGCTAATAGCAGTTGACTTATATAGACACTGAGAGTTATAAAATTTAATTTTAGAGTAGAATTCTCCAGAGAAGGAGAGCAAAACGTGATGAGTAAACACATCTGTTTTCAGGCCTCAGAAGTAATTCTACGTTCACCAAAATGGACTCAATTCTATTTTCCTTGTCTTTGATGCTTTAATACAGCTTCTGCTTTTTAAGTTATACTGTTCCATCAGGCATCAAAAAAAAAGTTCCCAAATACCAATGGCAGTTTGTTATTACTGAAAACACTGGCACAATTTCAAGTTAACACTCTTGTCTTGGGCTCCTATAATTTGCAACACTAGTTAACTTACATCCTCTTCACTTTTTCTGACATCCCAATTTGTTACTTAGAAACTCCAACACAAACTGATCAAAAGTTGATACTAGAGATAATAAAGGATTAAAAATATTAAAGACTCAATTTTCTGAAAATGTGCCCCAATACTAAGCTATGTTTCTATGAATTACAGTAGTCAGAAAGATAACTCTGCTGGCTGCTTGGGTTTTAACTTTGCAAGGCTGATTGATGAGATCCATCTAGAACAGAACCGTCTGCAACAATGTTTGGGTAAACACAGAAGTTCAAGATTTATATTAACATATTAACCATGTAGACATACAATCCCAATACTGCAGTATCAGACAGAGTTGATAGAAAGAGTGGCAGCACCCTTTTCAGCTGGGCTCTGGGAAAAATTAGACCGTACTACCTTAAGACTTCACTGTATGTAATTAACTCATCTCTTACGCATCTAGGAAGGTGATACTAACTTTTAATAACTATGCATCAGCCTAGGGAGAACTGAGAAAAGTCATTCAAGTCATTTTCTACAAGGTTTAATTCTAGTGGAACCCTGGTTGAAAACGTGGGTAGCAGCATGATGACAGAAAAAGAACTTTTGATTCTTAAAGTAGTTCATCTTTATACTAATGGTTCACAAAAATAGTCCCCTGGAGTGGCGGTATTTTACAAGAAAGAATAAAGTGCACTTGCGTGTTAACATGAAATAAATGGCGGTCTTTGGCTAATTTACAAAGAATGTTAAATTTTAGGTCAACGTTTACTTGTTGGTTAATGATTCATTTAGTAACAAATATTAATAGAAAAACACAAATAGTCAATAAAATTTGAGTTTCATAGATTGTAATTGTGTATGTACATACGAGAGGATATTTTATATATTGTATATTTGTATTCATATTTTTGGTAGTAAAATCATTTTCAAGTCATATTATAAGGATAAATACATCAGTATTTCACGGTATTCCAAAAATAATATCATGACTCAGATGGTCTATCACTTAAGCACTGATCATATCGGCTAAGCCAGGACTGCTGCATGTGGTTATACACTAAACACCCCTGGGGCGCACTATTCACATAGGTTCTATCGATAGTACCCTTTAAGGTTGTACAGTCAAAACGTGCGCTAAGCCTTATTTAATTACTCTGATCCTACAGCCCTTTGCATATAGTTTAGAATGGTTTGGTTTTCTAAAATATCATGTTTGGCTCACATTTTCTTTTATAATCATAGGGCACTTAGACGTTTTAGTTTAACTAGGAAAAATTGTGATACTAACTCTCTTTGTACCTGGCCTCTCTTCTATATTGTTTAACAGAAGACCTGAACCCAAATCTATTATTTAGAATTATACTAGTTAATGAAACATATATATGATCATTTGCTAATACTATGAATGAATAAAAGAATAATTTCAAAATGGCTCAATTGCCATCATCCTAAAGTGACTCTTAAAAGTGGCCTTTAATCAAACCCTCTTAGTTAACATATCCAATAAATATTTTTCCCTCACTGTATTTGATTTTTTCTACTGCATTTCACACCTGACACTGCTTTTCTCTTGAAAATGCACCCTTGCATAGCTTCAGCGACATAACCCTTTCTAGATTACGTTGCTGTCTCTCCAACCCTATGAGCTAGAAGGGCCTGCAGTGTTGCTGTTCCACGGGATTCCAGCCACAGTACCACTGCTATCTTTTCATCTTTCCTGCCTTCAGCCTGGGTGACAATATTCATCCTCATAGTTCTAATTGCTACCTGTATGTTGTTGACTCCTAAATCTATAACTCTAGCCCTAAATACTCCTCCTCTTAGCATTATGCCTTTATAATTAAATGTCCTAGACACCAAAAACTCAACATGTTCAAGAGACTCAAAACTATTTCCTCCCAAACTGTACCTTCTTCAGCATGTTCGAGTCACCACCATATATCCAGTTTTGCTCAGCCAGAAACTTGGGTATCATTGTAGTTTTCTGCTCTCTAACTACTCGTGACTAATCTGTCATCCAAGTCCCACTGATTAACCTCCCAAACACTTGTACAATCATTCTGTTGTTTGCAATCCTTTATCACTGCTGTTATAATTTTTTGCCAGGGATTATTATAAAAATTTCCTCACCAGTTTCTTTGTTCTAGTTTTTTCATGCTAAAATCTTTACAATGAAAAATAGGAGGTACTTCTGCTTTTAGCCAAGACAGATTTGCCCTCCTTCCTGAAATATACAAATAAATGGACCAAGTATAAGAAATAATGATTTTCAAGAAACCTGATATCAGGTTACAAAGAACACAGATCCCTGAGAGACAGTAAACAAACACAGTGAACACCATTGCTGTTTCAGCTTATGGCTTTGAGAGAGTTTTCACACCGTGGTGCAGACAGTGGGAACCCAGGCAGAATACAACAAGCTCCTTTAAAGAGCAGACAGAGATGAGAGTCCAAACCCAACCCACCTGATGTTTGTAAAAGAGAATACTGGACAGGACAGAATTGCATAGAAAGAGAATTTGGAGATTGCACAGGAGTCCTCCTCAAACATTCAGCAGAACACAGATAAGCACATGCATGCAAGGAAACAACTGAAGGCCAGAAGAAGAATCACACGAGAGGATTAGAGGTAAGCATGCCTGGCCACGACACGGGACTGGAGACGGCTCCTCTTCCCAAAAACCTCACAGAGTATTGGGGAGAGTACACAGAAGGGTCGGGCCTCACTAGTGGGGAATAGTTGGACCTGGAGCATACATTGCTCCAGTACCACCTAACAAATATTAACAGTAAGATCTTAATGTATCCCAGAACAAAGTTCAGGAATATTGACAGGAATACAAAGATATCCAGTGCTCAGCAAGGTAAAATTCATAATAGCATCCAATCAAAGATTAGCAAGCCTACAAAGAAGTAGAAAAACCGATCTATATTGAAGAGATAAATCAACCAATTGAAATCATCCAAGAACTGGCAAAGACATTAGAATTAGCAGAGAACGCTATGAAACAATTATAACTGTGTTCCACACATTTAAAAGCAGCTAGAGACAGAGTAAAAATATTAAAGACTGGAATATACAAAAAAGACCCCAAATCAACTTATAGAGATAAAAAATCGATGGCATTAATACCAGATTATTCTTGTTAATAAGAAAGGACGAGTGAACTTGAAAACAGCAGTAGACAACATAAATGAAACATTTACCAAGATAGACCACATTCTCGGCATAAAACAGGTCTCAATACATGTAAAAGGATTCAAATAATAGAAATTATGTTCTTTGACCACATAAGATTAAATTAGAAATCAGTAACAGAAAGATCACTGGAAAATCCCCAAATATTTGGAAGTCAAAAACAAATTTCCAAATAACCCATGGTTCAACCAAGAACAGGTGGAACTTGAAAAGTATTTTGAAATGAATGAAAATGAAAACACAACTTATCAAAATTTGTAGGATACAGCTAAAGAAAAACTATGGGAAAATGTATAGCCCTAAAAGGACACATTGGAAACGATAAGGTCTCAAATTGATGACCTTGGCTTTCACCTAAAGAAGCCAGAAAAAGAACAAATGAAACTCAAAGTAAATAAAACACAAAAAATAAGAATCAGAGTGTAAATCAATGAAATAGAAAACAGAAAACTATAGAGAAAATCAAGCTAGTTACTTGAGAAGAACAATAAAACTGATAAACCTTTAACCAAATTCATAAAAAAAAACAGAAGACAAAAATTACTAATATCTGAGGTATCAGTACAGAGTCTATCGATATTAAAAAAATAAAGAAATATTCTGAACAACTTCATGTCAATAAATTCGAAAACTTATGACAAAATGGAAAAAATTCCTTGAAAGGCACAAATCATGAAAACTCATGTAAGAAGAAGCAAATAACCTGAATAGCACACCTATTAAGAAACTGAATTTGTGGTTAAAAACTTCTCACAAAAATATCTCTATGTCTAAGTGGCTTCACTGGTGAATTCTACCAAACATTTAAGGCAGAAATAGTACCAATTCTGCACAAACTCTTCCAGAAATACGAAATAGTGGGAACAATTTTTTTTCTTTTTATTTCAGGGTATTGTGAGGGTACAAACATTAGGGTTACACTTTATGTCTTTGCCTCACCGAAGTGTGGGTTAAAGGCATGCCCTTCCCCCCTACAGTGCTCCCCGTGTCCTTTAGTTGCAGATTTACCCTCCCCAAGCCCCCTAATACCTGGAGAGTATTTTTGTCATGTGATCACCCTAGTGTTGATCAGTTAGTACAAATTTGATGGCGAGTACAAGTGGAGCCCATTTTTCTGCTCTTGTGGTGCCTCAGTTTGGATAATGAGCTTAAGTTTAATCCGGGAAAGTATAAGAGGTTCTAGATCACTGTCATTTCTTATGATTGAGTAATATTCCATTGTAAACATATACCAAATTTTAATAATCCACTCATGGATTGATGGGCACTTGGGTTGTTTCCACATCCTTGCGATAGTGAATTGTGCTGCCATAAACATTTGGGTGCCAATGTCTTTATCATAGAATGTCTGGTGCTCTTTTGGGTAGATGCCTAATAGTGCTTTTGCTAGATCAAATGGTATTTCTATGTTTAGCTCTCTGAGGTATCTTCAATTCTTTTCCACAGAGGTTGCACTAATTTGCAGTCCCACCAGCAGTGTAAGAGTGTTCCTGTCTCTCCACATACTCACGAGCATTTGATGTTTTGGGATTTTTTTGATAGAGGCCAACGTCACTGGGGTTAGCTGATATCTCATTGTGGTTTTGATTTGCATTTCTCTAATGATTAGAGATGTTGAGCATTTTTTAATATGTTTTCTGGCCATGATTCTGTCTTCTTTTGAAAAGTTTCTGTTCATTTCCTTTGCCCATTTGTCGATGGGGTTGTTTGATTTTTCTTGTTGATTTTTTTGAGTTCTAGATAGATTCTGGTTATCAGCCCTTTATCAGATGTGTAGAGAGCAAATATTTTCTCCCATTCTAGGCTGTCTATTTGCTCTAATGATAGTTTCCTTGGCTGTGCAAAAGCTTTTTAATTTAATCAGATCCCATTTATTTATTTTTGTTGCTGAGACATCGACCTAGGCAAAGAATTTTTTTGTTTTTCCCTTTCTTCCAGTACTTTCACAATACCTCCTTATCAGAATAGATTTTCTTTTTTTCTCTATGTATTTATTGCTTTGGGTTTTTGCTATAACTGAGGGAGTAGTATTGTTTTTTTTTTTAGTACTAGCCAGATGTAGTACTAGTTTATTTAAAGCAATAAATTCATTTCACTTGATTTTCTTTCTTTTTTCGGGGGAGGGGGTGCAGATTTTCTTTACCTTTTGAAAATGGACTTGTATATAAAAATATCATGTATTCTCTTTCTTGTGTAAAACATTAGTTACATTTAGCTCCCACTTTCTAAGAACTTGGAAGTTTTCTTCTCAATTTCTTAAAGGCTATAATCCCCTTTTCAGGCCTTGGCAAAAATTTATATTTTTGATAAGCTAATGTTGAGCATGTCCAGGGCCTGTGTTTCCCAGCTTGTCTCTCTGTCTACAACTCAGGGTCTTGTCTAAGTATGATAGTGTTCTTCAAAGAGGCCATGCTTTATAGTAAAAACACAGTCTCCACAGGAACAGGTATTTTGAAAAATAGAATACATGTGCTATTAGGTATTATTTACGTAGATACCAGGAAATTTCACCTGAGAGTACATATTAGGTTCCCATAAAAATTATTCCCTGTAATCCTGAGCAATGCACTTCACCTTAATGTCATCACTCTATTGCTATCTATCAAACACCATCTGCTGATTTTTACACAGAGATCCTTTCTCCATCAATGCATCTTCTTAAGTTTCTTATCTATCCATTGCATTAGTAGATCCTTCATTCTTGATCCAAAAACTGCAGTCATCTACTGTTTTTCTTCACTTTTCCCTTTCTTTGTCTGCAGATTTCTGAGCTCCGGATGTCTTGAGTTTCAATTTTTTGTGCCATCACCAACACAGACACTGCTCTGCTCTGTGTGTTCACTTTTAAGACTGCATGTATCTATTCTCTAAAAGTGCACTTAGTGAGATCCACCAGATTCTAGTACTGTCATGATTAGGTTAACAAATTTGGGAAATAAGAAACATCTTTGACATGAGTGTGGTACTGGTTAGTTCTGTACCAATGTAATTCTATGCAAGTTGTCAGATTTGAGAAAAATATAACTTATGGGCTGTTTTGTGCATTTTACACCAGCCATTGGAGATCATTCTCTACCTCTAGCCTTAGACACTCATGTTCTTTTCAAGAGAAAATCCTGGATCTGAGTCTTATTGCTGCAGAAACTGATTTGTAAATGTATTCTGAAACTGTACAAAAGAAACAAAGGCAATACAAAATACAACTCCCACTCTGTTTCTTTTTTATTTCCCTCAGAATTGCATTTGCAGAATTTCTTGGCTGGATGCCAATCCTATCCTAAGGCACTTTAAAATGCTCTTGACAATGCTGTTCATTCATTATGTGAATACAAAAACAGTCAGCAAAAGAAGTCTGAAACTTAGCTCACTGATAATTGCTTCTTTATTTTCCTGAATGTGTCTTTGCAAGCATAGCCAAATTTAACATCCTGGTTTCTCTCTAGCTGGTTGCAATCTAACTGTTCCCTGAACAGTGTCTTTCTAGTTGAACACAGGAAATGTTGGAAATGTTGGCTCTGCCGTGTCAACCTCATTCTGTCAGCACTGCCATGCATGGATATTTTAATCTTGATTTTTTTAATCATCATTTTGATTCTTTGTTTATGAAATTAAATATTTCAATTAGAAGCCTATCATTTTCTGTAGAATTGATGACTCTTCATAGAAAATGTATTTTTTAGCACAAACTACATTAAGTCAGTTTAATTCCTTTATCAATTTCTGGTACATTGTATTTAAAACATTTTCATTTATCTTTTCTGTTAGGTTAGTGCAAAAGTAATTGTGGTTTTAGCATTGTCAAAATTTGATGTTTGATATTGGAATACATTCTTAAATAAATGTAGTTATGTTCTGAAACTGTACAAAAGAAACAAAGACAATACGAAATACAACTCCCACTCTGTTTCTTTTTTATTCCCCTCAGAATTGCATTTGAAGAATTATACATCATTTTTAATGCACATTTCTTGCTTTATTTATTAATTTTTTTGCTAATGATTTATTCCTTGCTGTTTATTTTATATTTATTTTAGACTGTGGCAATGATATTAGACAAAAAGCAAATTTGAGGGATTTTCTTATTCAAGTTCAAAATGGGTCATAAAGCAGCAGGAAGAATGCACAACATCAATGCATTTGGCCCAGGAACTGTCAATGAACGTGCAGTGCAGTGGTGGTTCAAGAAGTTTTGCACAGGAGACGAAGTTGACAATGACCAATTGAGAGCAATTTCCAAAGCTGATCCTCTTACAAGTATACAAGAAGTTGCCAAAGCACTCAACCTCAACCATTCTAGGGTCGTTTGGCATTTGAAGCAAATTGGAAAGGTGAAAAAACTTGATAAGTGGGTGCCTCATGAGCTCACTGAAAATTAAAAAAAATCCTCGTTTTGAAGTGTTGTCTTCTTGTACGCAACAGCATTGAACCATTTCTCCATCAGATTTTGACAGGCGATGAAATTGGATTTTGTATGACAACCAGTGACAGCCAGATCAGTGGTTGGATGGAGAAGCAGCTCCAAAGCACTTCCCAAAGTCAAATTTGCACCAAAATAAGGTCATGGTCACGGTTTGGTGGTCTGCTGCCAGTCTGATCCATTGTAGCTTTCTGAGAAGTATGTTCAGCAAATTGATGAGATGCACTGAAAACTGCAATGCCTGCAGCCAGCATCGGTCAACAGAAAGGGCCCAATTCTTCTCCACTACAACGCCCGACCACATGTGGCACAACCAGTGCTTCAGAAGTTGAAAGAATGGGTCTACAAAGTTTTGCCTCTTCCTCTGTATTCACCTGACCTCTTGCCAACCGACTACCACTTCTTCAAGCATCTCAACAACTTTTTGCAAGGAAAATGCTTCCACAACAAGCAAAATGCAGAAAATGCTTTCCAAGAGTTCTACAAATCCCGAAGCACAGATTTTTATGCTACAGGAATAAACAAACTTATTTCTCCTTGGCAAAAATGTGTTGATTGTAATGGTTCCTATTTTAATTAATAAAGATGTGTTTGAGCCTAGTCATAATGATTTAAAATTCACAATCTGAAACTGCAATTGCTTTTGCACTAACCTAATATTTCATTTATATTTTGTATATAATTATTTTAATCAGGATATGGAATTTTTTTTTAAAAAAAGCCTATGATTCTTCTGTTAGTTTTATTTAATATCACATTTTGACAATTACACTTAAATTATTGTGGGTTTTTTCTTTTAGATGATAATTCTATCAAAGCTAATTGCCCCAGGTAAAAACATTTGCAGATTTATATTTTGTCAAAATATTTTATTCTATCATCAATTTTGAATAATAAAATTTTTTTTCCAAATGCAATGTTGAACATTTTCCATTTGTATTTATTCTATGTTTTCCCAGATAACCACATAGCCCTCCCTTAACTTCAGCACACTGCCATATACCAATCATAATCTTCTGAATTTTAAGATTTCTTTTTCTATATTGCTCTGTAGCATTCACACGGTATCTTTTTGATGTTTTCAAGCAACTGTGCTTCCTCAATTTTTTGGTATTGTAGATATTAATTGATATTGTCTGTATATTTTAATAATTGACAATGTTATTTGTGGTAATGTGGTCCAGCAGTACTTTACACTATGAATTAGATAAATGATGAGAGTTAGTTATTATTTCTTAATCATTATATGAGAACTATTTTAGGTTTTTCTTATAAAATAATCTAGATTTATTTATTTCAATACCCATCTATGTCTTCAGTATATCTGTGATTATTTTATATTCTATATTTTTTTAATACCCATATAATTAGCAGAATAAAGATAAAATTGTAAGTGTCAAACAGTGACGTCTGTATGTCCTTTGGATAAAAATATGAATGTCAACATATTATTTATAATCTGAGGTCATGAAAATGCGGCCTTTCTACTAATAATGAAATTTGTTAATTTATATGTTTTAAAACGTAGGGATATTTTACAGCAAAAGTTATGTATCAAAAAAGTCCATAATTTTTGGATTTACTAGAGATACTACTTTTTCATATTTTACATTTATGTGAGAAAGCTACCCACCAATTTTCATTCAAAAACTCTCCACGACAACTGTGTATTAACATGTCATAAGCCTTTTATGGACTTCCTTGGAAAATACAGTCTCTAAGCCAAAGGGCTGTGAGGGATTGGCTCTGTAATAATTCTTCCTTCTAGGAAAAATGAGATGAAACTTGTCATTATTTTTCCTAACACAAGATACTGCAAAGACCTCTGGATATTTCAACCATGGAGAGATAATTTGTACATATTTCAATAACGTAAGAAAAATGAAAATATATACGGCTTGGTTACTGATCAGAAAATATTTGATATTTTAATATTTGTAATTTTTAATTGGAAAAAAAAACCTTTTTTCAGTGACTTGAACAAGGAAAATATTTTGTATTTATGTAACATCATGTGCATAATTTCTGCCGCAGTGGAAGTGATTAAAAATAGAATGCTTCTTTCCTTTCAAGCTGTCATCATGTTCTGTCTCCCAGGTTTGGGGAGAAGGGTGTCTCTTCTTTGGGCACCTTTACTCAATTCTAACAGTATAAGATGCCCCTTATCTTTTAGTTCTATCATTTTTAGGGTTATTTTCTACCTAGTCAATCCCTCATTACTCCAATCCCCTGTTAGTTATACTTTTTAATATAAACTCCTCCTGTGCAAGTGATTCTGTGGTTTCACTCTTTTGATAAGACCTTTACTGACAGAGAAAATATCATAATGTTTTGAAAGGAAGAATCAGTAGCAATATTGAAGAGCAGATATTTGATACTGAGGTAAGTAGTCTCCACATTTGGTAGCTAACAATTCCTCCCATCCTGTTTGCTCACACAACTGCTTACATAAGAGATGAGTCTATTCATCTTCTTCTTGATTTGGGACCAAATTGCATCTGGTTTTGCTGGATATAATGTGGCAGAAGAGAACACTGTTGTGAAACCTAACAGAGAAGCCCTACGGAAGCCAGGCTAGACTATGCAACCATTAAAGACCATATGGAGCAAAGCGTTGAAGATGAAAGACCATCTCCCAAGCAATTTTTCAGCTGAATGGAGTTACATAAAAGGCCCTCAGTGAGATCAGCAGAAGAACTCCACAACTGACCCTAGACAACTCAAAGAATCGTGATTAATAATAAGTTATTATTTGAGTTTAGTTTGTCAAGCATAAACAAATGAGTAAAACAGTAGCTTTAGACATCATGGTTAAATTTGAATATTTCTGTTCTCAGAGACATGTATAGGCAGGAACAAGTCAGCCAGCCTTCCTACAACTCAGGCGCTCACCTTTTTGTCTTCTTTAAGAAACATTTGTTTAAGGCAGAAATTGTTTGAAACTCTTATATAAACACCCAGAAACCTACAGTGATTCCTATCATTCACCTGATATACCAATAATTACTTAAAATATATTTGCAGTTTCTTGTAGGCATGGCAGGTGGCATGCTAATCTGGTGATTAAATTAAATAAAATACACGGACGAACTGGATAAGGCTTAATCAGAGGCTTTGGAGAAGCTCAGTGAGGATGCCTCCGTCATGACAATATCACTCTTTCAGAGGTTAGATGTGAATGGTAATAGTGAGTAGTAAAAGAGGAAGGTTGCAGTGTTCCAATTTGTGAATGTAATGATGCACAGCCCATGGAAAATAGTTAATGTTCTTTGAAGTTAATGAAAAAAATCCACACATTTATATTCATCACCTTAATCAGATGATTAAATATTCAAGATGATTTAGCTCTTACTGAAATTCAAATATATTTGTTTTCTACTCAACCTTCCTGGAAGTTTTTAATGAAGGCTGATCTAAAGCTGGGAAAGTTCAATAAATTGGGGTAATAAAGAATTTTCTCAGCCACTATGACAATTATCTAGTCTGGATGGAGACAAGTGTCTGGTCAGGGCTCATTAGTTTTGAAATTCCAGGGGTCCAAGGTGCTCACTTCTGCTTGCAACAGCAGCTAGAGTGGAGTTGCCTGCAGTGGCGGCCACAGCCACATGGTCAAATATTCTCCCGAAAGCAGGAGGCAAACTGAGGAAAACAAAAAAAGGAGGTTTCTGTGTATTGAATTTTCTCTAAAAAAACAATATGTTCAAATCTTAACCCTAAGTACCCCAGAATGTGAACTTATTTTTAAAATGTGGTCTTTGCAGATGCAATCAGTTAAATTAAGATGAGATCATAGTGCAATAATCTGGGCCCCTTAATCCTATAAGACTGGTGTCTTTATAAGAAGACTGCCATATGAAGACAGAGACACAGGCCAGATGAAGACTGAAGATTAGACTGATTTATCTACAAACCATAAATGCCAAAGATTGCCAGCAAACCACCAGAAGACAGGTAGAGGCCGGAAAGAATTTTCCTAGAAGTTTCGGAGTGAACATGGTGCTGCAGACTCTTTGACTTCAGACTTTTAATATCCAGAATTGTAAAACAACACATTCTTGTTGTTTTGAGCCACCTAGTTTACAGTACTTTGTTACAGCAGCCCTAAGAAACTTAATGCCAAAGTCAATCTCTGCCTGTACAACATCAACAAGAACAACTATAACCCTCACCCCCCAAACCTATATACACACACCCTTCATAACAAGAACAGTAGCAATAACAACATTGAAAATGAAATTTTCTCTTTCGATTTATCTCTATTTCTGTTCCACCAGATCAATGACTTCTAAAAATATTTCTGCAGAGACTGTAATTCTATGCCCAAATCCAAGTGTCTTGGAGAAACATTAATATTCCAAAAATTGGGGAGCTTTTATAAACAGAAATTATATCAGTGATCAGGGATGCTGAGGAGAAGGAAGTTGAAACTTCAGAATTTTATTAAGTGTCCAGGCTGGACATAGAAAACTAAAGTGAATTCATGTTGAAGCTTTCCCCATCCTTTCAACTGTTACTGGGATTTGTTTTTTGCGATTCTAGAAAAGATTCTCACTTAACAAAAAGAAATAGTACAGGGCTGCCTTCATTAAAAATCATACATATGAAATTATAATTGCTGTGCTTTAGAGAAGATATGTAATGTTTTAATTCTAACAAGGATATCAGAGGGGTAGGTTATATCTAATGTCAACATTATCCCAATTATGGTTTCAGTGTGGCTGGTACAAAAGTTACATGATTTCTGGCAATTATTTGTAGAATATAAATAAAATTTTTTATAGAATATCAATAGAATTATTTATAGATTAAAAAAGTTATAGCCATTAGATGATAACTGTGACTGAGCACGTTTATGTATTGAAAGATGATTTTTAATTGCTCCTGATTGGTATGCAGTCATTGATTTAACTTATGTGATCCTATGAGTCACTGTTAATGCTGGATGTCAAGAGCAATTTGCCTTTTTCTTTCAGGGCCAGAAGTTTGATTTTCTGTTTGCCCAGCCACCTGGATATTTAAATTATCTGGCATTATATCATAATTCAGTAAGGTGGCCTAAACCCAATTCAGATGCCAAAGTTACTCATTACACTGGTGCCATATTAACTGAAAGTTATTGTGAAAAAATGTATGATGTTCTATTTTTCTCTATAGATTTTATTGCAGAAAATGGATTATTAAATAGACAATAAGCTAGAGGGCTTTTCAGATAGTATAGTCCCAGTTATCTGGGGTAAATATACTGAAGACCAGGTAGAAGCTATTATCCTTCAGTCCCCTAAACACCAAAACTAATACTTAGAAAACAGTTTGCTTATTGTTTTGCATATATCACAACTCAAATATTTGTGACTTTTTATCATATTAATAAAATGTGTCAAAATGAATTTCAGTTATGAGCTATGTGGCCTCTTAGAGGCCAAGACACCTCCCATCTTTTGGGCTCATTTTTTCATTCATTCAACAAGCATAAAAAACTTACTAAATTCAAGCACTATTCTACAACCTGGGATCATTATAATGAACAATTATAATAATATCCTCAAGGAGACTGTATTCTAGTTGAAGACAGACAATACATTTTTAAAAGTATATAAATGCATCATATGCGTTGATAAATACTATAGAGAAAAATAAGGCAGGATGATGAATTAGGGAGTAATAAGAAAGGGACATTGCTTATGAATAAAGGGTTGTCAAGAATGGCTGTGCTGACAAAGTATTATTTAAGCGGAGTTATCACAGTGGTCAGAAAGGGTAGAGTGGAATGAAAGGGGTCACCAGAATATGAGAATTCCAATATAATGGATGTGGAGCACACAGCATAGGACAAAGCCTAGATCCACAACCTGGCATCACTTCTTCTGACATTGGCTAGTCTCCCAGTACACCGTTGGCAGGAATCATGAATAGCTACCTCCTGATATTTTAGGAAATTTTCAGTCAATCCTCAGAAATGTTGCCAAGCTCATAGATTGCTTTACTAGCACTGCTTCCCAGATCTTGGGAGATGAGGAATCAGCCTTGTCAGTGGAGACAGCACTGAAAATAAGTTGCATAGCAGGTACACACATTGTGAAGTACTGTAATTATTGATGTATGTTCTTAGGCAGCGGCTAATGGATTGTCCAATTGTTCAGGCCATTGGCCTTTCAACAGTTGGAATTCTTAATCTAAATCTCTGTGAACAATCCCTTCCAGGTTCACTTGGCGGAGATGTGTGACGAAGTTGAAATCTTTGTTTTCTATTTAGATTCTCTGGTAAAATTTCGTAGTAAATGCATACATGTTGATACTCTGACAAAGCCAAAAGCTTTTTTATGAATATATACCTAGACACAGTCCAAGGTATATATTAGTCGATTGTGCATGAACAAAGAACTGCTATCCAGTATCTTTAAAATCCAATTTAGAAATTCTGCATTTATGAGTAAATAGTCCCAAGGGATCATGGAAGATCCAAGAGAATTGTGATTGTCTTAGACAGGCCCATAGTTAGTTGAGTGCCTGGGAGCCACACCTTTATAGGGGCCTACATTTTATGAAAATAATTAATATCACATAAATATTTAGAAGCATCTAGTTGATTTTTCTCTTTACAATTTAGATCCTTTGTTTTAGATGGGTTAATACTACTTTTTAAAACTTAAGCATGTGAGGTAATGCATATATTAAATAGTTCACTTTAGCCATCCCACACTTATACAGACAACAAAATATCATGTTATACATCATAAATACATATAATTTATGCCTATCAAATAAAAATGTTTTAAGGTCAGGTGCAGTGGCTCACGCCTGTAATCCTAGCTCTCTGGGAGGCCGAGGCAGGCGGATTGTTTGAGCTCAAGAGTTCAAAACCAGCCTGAGCAAGAGTGAGATCCCGTCTCTACTAAAATTAGAAAGAAAATGATTGGACAACTAAAAATATAGAGAAAAAATTAGCTGGGCATGGTGGCGCATGCCTGTAGTCCCAGCTACTCAGGAGGCTGAGGCAGGAGGATCACTTGAGCCCAGGAATTTGAGGTTGCTGTGAGCTAGGATGACGCCATGGCACTCTAGCCTGGGCAACACAGTGAGACTCTATCTCAAAATAAAAATAAATAAATAAATAAATAAATAAAAATGTTTTAAATTGACTTTACATGGCTTATTCATGGCTATATCCCTAAATCTAACTATTTATTGAATTAATGGATAAATATTTAATAATAAATTAATGCATCCATTGTCTACTGTTTCCTTATTCAGTACATTGCTTTGTTCTATTTTCCCATAACTTCCATTCTTATCTCTTAGCAGAGAAACCTTCAAACTATATCTCCAGTCTGATCATTGCCCTGAAGTTAAATATTATATTTATAGTTGACCACTTGGTAAATATAATGGATTTTTCTACATGAATCCTAATTCCACATATCTTAAAGTGGAATTTTAGATGAAAAATTAAGTTTTCAAAATAATTTTTCAAGTTTACTTCAATATTAGTTTCAAAAGCATTCTCCTTTTGAAAAAAGCTTATGTAGTAAATTGTTTCCATTAGTGGTTAAAACATGATTGTAGGAGAAATATAAAGATACTATAAACCATGTAGCTTTCATTTATTGGGATAATTAACATTTCATTATAATTATTTTTAGATGCCTTTTGTAGAAAATATGCTTTGAGACTGTATCCATTTTGATATTCTAAAATATCATTTTAATAAAGAAACAGACTAATTTTTAAGTGACAGTTGTAATTTTCAAGTTCAGTTCTGAAAAGCAGTTTAGTAATCTATTTTTCCAAGTTATTAATATATATTTTAAATACTATCTCCAATTTAGTTTTATAAAGAGTTTGCTTTTACTTAAATAAAAATCTAAAGTAAATTAAATAGTATACATCAAATGGTAAATGGAAAAAGTTTAAAAGTTCTTACATATTATAATATTATTACATTGTAGAATTAGGAAGTATATAATAGTATTTTCTAGCACGCTAACATAAAATACTGATTCCAAAAATAACATTATATCATATATCATGTAAAAATTATAAGGAAATATAAAAAATCCTACAAAATTTATAACATTGCACATTATCATCTAACAAAAAGATGAGGAATTTGCTATGAAACTGTATAATTGAATGATTTTAAAACTTGCATGTTAAAAAAATTTCTCTCTACCCTAGTGCATGTGTGAATGAGTCTCTAGGTAGATGAAGATGTACCGTAATTCTTGATACCAGATAAAATATGACCCCTGAGACACTGCAGTGACAGTAGGGCTAGAAAATGGTAGTTCAGAATATAAAACATCATAAGAAGGTAATGACTCAATGTAGCTTTAGGGGGAAAGATTCTAGAATGACAATATTTGGTCAAATATTTGGTTCTTTAAGTGGGATTATTATACTCTCATTTACTGAAATACCCCATGACTAAGAATTATAAAGAGTAGCCGATAGATATCACTATATCAGGAAGGAAGGGAGAAAGAGCTAGTGACAGAGAAATGATTATGAATTTAGCTTTGAACTTGTTGAGTTAGAGAGTCTATGAGGTACCAGACTGCAGATGACAAATGTGTGTGTCACCTTGGACCTTGGAAATTAGGTCCCTTCACATATATCTGTGATTAAGACACCAGATCTTTGCCCACTCCATGCACGGTGTACATCAGACACCAGTGTTACTTCCACTGCGAGTACACCCACAAAACAGATCCAGTGAAAAGAGAGATCCCCTTAGCCAAGACTTCTGCAGTGGAAGAAAAAGAGATCTCAGCAGCCCTTGCTATTACTGCAAATACTCACAGGCATGGCTGCTAAAGATCCCTGAAATCTTTGCCAACGTCAATCTCAGCTCACAGAAGTTCATGGAGACTCTGTTATTGTATCTTCACTAGAGGCAGAGATATCGCACCCAACCTAGCTGGTGGTGCCCCTACACCCACCTGTGGGGGAAAATCTTTCTGGTCTAAAAAGGTTCTTTATGATCCAGTTCTCCAGCCTTTAGTACATAAAGTTGAGAAGAAGTGAAACGTACAGACATCAGTGAAAATCAAACAAGGACATTACACAAAAAGAAAACTGCAGGCCGGGTGCGGTGGCTCACGCCTGTAATCCTAGCACTTTGGGAGGCCGAGGCGGGTGGACTGTTTGAGCTCAGGAGTTCAAGACCAGCCTGAGCAAGAGCGAGACCCCGTCTCTACCAAAAATAGAAAAGAAATTAATTGGACAGCTAAAAATATATAGAAAAAATTAGCTGGGCATGACGGCGCATGCCTGTAGTCCCAGCTACTTGGGAGGCTGAGGCAGGAGGATCGCTTGAGCCCAGGAGTTTGAGGTTGCTGTGAGCTAGGCTGAAGCCACGGCACTCACTCTAGCCAGGGCAACAAAGTGAGACTCTGTCTCAAAAAAAAAAAGATGAAAACTGCAAAAGAGCACAAAACATTCTATGATAAAGACATCTGCACCCAAATGTTTATGGCAGCACAATTCACTATTGCAAGGATGTGGAAATAACCCAAGTGCTCATCAATCCATGAGTGGATTATTCAAATTTGGTATATGTTTACAATGGAATATTCCTCAATCATAAGAAACAACAGTGATCTAGAACCTCTTATACTTTCCTGGATTAAACTTGAGCCCATTATCCAAAGTGAGGCACCACAAGAGCGGAAGAATGGACTCCACTTGTACTCGCCATCAAATTGGTACTAACTGATCAACACCAGGGTGATCACATGGCAGAAATACTCTCCAGGGATTAGGGGGATGGGGGGTAAATCTGCAACTAAAGGACACGGGGAACACTGTAGGGGGGGAAGGGCATGTCTTTAACCCGCCCTTGGGTGAGACAAAGACATAAAGTGTAACCATAACGTTTGTACCCTCACAATACCCTGAAAACAAAACAAAACAAAACAAAACAAACAAACAAAAACCTGCAGGCTAATACCCCTAATGAAGATAGATGTAAAATTATCTACAAAAATATTGGAAAACCAAATTCATCAGTACATTAAAAATATAATTTACCTTGATCAACTGAGATTTATCCCTGGGCTGCAAGGTTGGTTCAACTTACTCAAATCAATAAATGTGAAATAGCTCATTGAGAAAATAAAGGACAAAAACAAAATGATCATCACAGTAGATGCAGAAAAGGCATTCAACATATTTTCATGATTAAAAACAAAAACTCTGAACAAATTAAATGTAGAAGGAATCTTTCTAAATACAATAAAGATCATATATTGCAAGCCCACAGTTATCATCACACTTGTAGGTGAATAATTGAAAACTTTTTTTCTAAGATCAGGGACAAAACAAAGATGCTGACTGGTTTATGCCACTTCTATTGAACATACTACTGAATTCCTAGCCAGAGTCATAACTCAATAAAAAAATAAATAAAAGGCATCCAAATTGGAAAGAAAGAATTTAAATTGTTCCCATTTGCAGATGACATGATCTTATATAGAAAACCCTAATGACTCTACCAAAAAAACTATTAGAACTAATATATAATGTCAGTAAAGTTACAAGGAATAAAATCAACATGCGAAAATTAGTAGTGTTTCTGTGCACTAAACAGCAAACTATCTGAAAAAGAAATAAAGAAGACGATCCCATTTACAATAGCCTAAAAAAAGAAACTTAAGAATAAATTTAACCAAGAAGGTGAAAGATGTGTACACTGAAAACTATAAAACATTTATAAAGAAAATATTGATAAAAACATCAAAGAAGACACAAATAAATGGAAAGATATTCCATGTTCATTCATTGGAAGAATTAATATTGTTAAAATGCCCATAAGTACTCAAAGTAGTCTACAGATGCAATGTAATCATTATTAAAATTTTTTCACAGAAATAGACAAGTTCTAAAATTTGTATAAAACCATTTAAACCCCAGAAAACCAAATAAATTTTGACTGAAAAGAGCATTTGCCCCCATCCATAGCCCATTGCTCAGGTATTGTGAGAGATAATTTATTGATAAATGTCCTCTCATTTTGTCTCTACATTTACCTATGTCCTATGGCCAGCGATTATGACAAAGAGTAGTTTTTTTTTATGACTATGAATTCACACACCAAATTATCTGACCAGAACATTTAAATTCTAATTCAACATCAACAGAAAGATTAATGATAATTCTTATAATTTTCTCAAGTACAATGAATAAGTGGTTGATATTTCAGATAGAGACTGGGATTTACAAGGATCAGAAAGAAGAAAAAACATGTTACATATAAAATCATGTTTCTTTTGAGAGAAAGAAAAATTGATTATGGCTTTGAGATAGCAATGTTTCTTATTTCTATTTTTCAAGGCTTAAAAAATCTCAGCTATCACCTTCAATTATTGGAGCAATATATATTAACAGCAACATAAAAAAGTTAAATATTTTGCTAAAATTTTGTGTTTTTTTTTACATTCCCATGCACATTATTTTCATGTGCCTTATAGTTACAATTGTCAAATTTAGCAAATAGCAATCCAGGATGCACAGATAAATTTGAATTTTGGATAGTTTTTTTTTTTTTCAGTATAAGTATGTCCCAAATACTGAAACAAATATTCCCATAAATAATATAATTATTTAGTAAAAGTATGTCCCAAGTAATATTTATATACTTATTCATATATTATATAACCAAAACACTACTTATAGTCCACTTGTAATGGCCTTGAATTACACATGAAAATTAAGAACTTCATTATGTGTTTACACATTTAATTAAATGCAGTATTTTATTAGCATAACCTATAACTTTATAATCAGTTTCTAATAAATTCAATTTAAAAACATTTTTTAAAACAATGAGAACTTTTAGTATATCGGTATTTCCTTATTTTACTTCTAATCAATGTCTGTTACAGTTTTTTCATATTTTTATTTTAAAAAATTTAGTATCTGCTTTGAGTAAACATTGACTCTAGCATACTACCTCTTCTGCCCAGGCTACATTATTATGTTTTTAGCATTTACATAAAGAAAATAAAAACAGTATATTAGTCAGAGTTCTCCACGGAAACGGAATTAATCAAATATTGATTTTTTTTATTTGTTTTTAGAGACAGAGAGAGATTGTAGCTTTTGTCCCACACAATTAGGCCAGGAAGTCCAACCATCTGCCAAATTCAGGCTGGAGAAATAGCAAACTGATGGTGTAATTTAGTTTAAGTCAAAAGGCACACTAAGGTGCTCACACAGTAGTAATATTCTTTGCGGGTAGGGAGTTTGGGGGTGGGTAAACTCACAACAAATGGTTGCGGTGAGCATTGTCGCAAGGGAAGGGCACATCTCAACTCACAGTTGGGATGTGGCAAAGTCATAACATGTAACCAGAATGTTTGTATCCTCATAATTTCCTGAAATTAAAAAAAAAAAAGGCACAGAACCCAGGAGCTCTGATGTCCAAGGGCAAAACAATGTGCATGATCTAGCACAAACAGAGGGAATGAATTCACTTTTCCTGCATCTTTTTGTTCTAGCCAGGCTTTCAACAGGTTGGATGATGCCGGTTCACATTGGTAAGAGAGATCCACTCCACCCAGTGTACTGATTCATATGCTGATCTCATCCAGAAACCTTTTCATAGATACGGTCAAAAATAATGTTTTACAGCTATCTGGGCTTTCATTAGCCCAGTCAATGTGACATATAAAATTAATCCTCACTTCCAAGAATCTCAGTTTAGCCTTAACCGTCAGTTAACTACTGTGTAACACAAATGTGCTATTACTATACACCAAACAATGGGAGAGGACCAATGCTTATTTTAGATTCACTGATACAGTGAATATACACTGTTATTAAAGATTATTTTCTGCTTACAGCTGTGCAAATGTTTCTTCTTGATACAGTAAAATATTTTTCAATAGCTGAATAAATTTTTATCTCAAATGATTTTCTATGTTGAGGATGCATATAACCAAACTTTGCAGCAATAATGGAAATATATTAAACAACCTTTTTAATATATATAAAATCAAACTAAAAATAAATTTGGTCTAAAAGATATCAGTGATGTCTTTAAGAACCCCCCACCCCCCTGCAATACAAAAGACTTTAGTTTAGAAAAATACAGCAATACTAAGGAACAGGAATGTCAATGATTTGGTGTAGGATTTGGGTTAGTTATTGGTAAAATATTTACCATGCTTTCCGGTACAATTCTAGTACTCTATAAATACCGAGATTTAATATTCTATCTAGACTATGTTAAGAGTAACAGACATTTTAAAAGATTCTTATTCTAAATAAATTTCTTTAAGGTTAACTTGAAAGGTTGGCATGATGCCAACATCTTAAGGCTTATTTTTATTAATTTTGATAATTTAATAATACTTTTATACTGTTGGAGAAGGTCTTTAGACATTATCTAACATATTTTCTATTAATATAAATGAATATATTTATTAAAAAATAAAAATCCATTTCATACTCATATGGCAATGTTATCAAATCAAAAATACTGGGAAAATGAACTTGTTCTCTCATTGATAAAAGAGTTACCCAACAGGTTGATGATGGTTTTGACCTACCTTAGATATAAATAGATTTAACATCTTAATATTATTAAAATATTATTAATAATAAACCCTTACCTGATTTTTCAACTAACATGTAACAAGTATAGATATGATTTTTTTGTTTGTTTTAATGATCTGTTTATAAGTCTATGAAGAATAATTAACCGTGAGGAAATGAATGAATCAAGAGACAGATGGAAACAACAGATGAGATATAGAATTGCTTGTGTTGTATTTAACAATTTAGTTTGGCAGTGATGCTTTCAATTTGTTGATGCTTGAATGTACTGTCCTTACTAGGGATATGAAAGGCTCATGTTCAATGATTAATCAATCAATAAATAATGAAAAGAAAATATCATTCTTCCTCAAGCAAATGGATTATTTCCTTTAAAATTCTTTTGTTTTCATGAGGTACCTATAGGCACGTATATCTATTAATATTAGACCTAAGAGGATTTTGGTCTACTTTCAATACGTTCTTGGTTAGAAATTCATATCTCTGTAAATAATAACTTGAGAAAATTTTATTACGTTTACTATGATTCTTATCACCAGAAAAAAAAATTAAAGTAATTTCAGCTGCTAGTTAAGAAGTTTTATTTGCCAAATATAAAATGTGAATTAGCTCTCATTATTCATTTTGTTCACAGGCCTCAGTAATTAAAGCGATTCCCCAATTAACTGTGTCAAAATAGTAATTCCCCACCCTTTGAGTCAGAATTTCGACATCTTTATGAGCTCCATTCAGTGAAGCAGCTATCTCATATACTTTCACTATCTGAGGTAATGTGGTGAGCATTTGGTAATTTTCTTCAGGTAGTTAATCATCTAAGAAAAATGATAGCCTAAAATAAGCAGCATTAAATAATTTAATGTAGTAATGAAAAGCAAGCTCTGGTAATCACTGATCTTTTTACTGTCTTCGTAGTTTTACTTTTTCCAGAATGTCACATAGTAGGAATCATATAGTATGGCTTCTTTCACTTACTATTATACATTTAAGATTTTTCCATATCTTTTCATGGAAATGTGGTTTAGATTCTAGTTGTCTTGTTCTGCTGTCTATTTATAGGATATTTATGCTCCGGTTAAGAAAATCTGGTTTCTTGTGACTCTCGGTTAAAATAGAGAAAGTTCGTTTCTCAGAAGCTATCAGCAAACTGCTCTTTGATTAAATGAGATTAGGTATGATCATCTTAGAACTCATGACAAGGTTACATGGAAGACAGGAGATTTAATACCACCAGGGGCTGTGAAGGAGGAGGGACTAGGAAGTGGATTTGGACAGGTGATCGATTATTCTTACAGGATGAGAACTGTGCACAGATTGCTAAATGACTGGGAGGTGGGAAGAGTGAAGATGGTCTCAGAGACAATGGATCTGAGAAACAGAGCTCTGAAGAGATGGCAGAGACTTATAGATGCATGAAGCCATCCCCACGTGGGGACAACCCTGACAAATTTAGCAATATTATCAAGATATAAAGAAACATAATTATGATTAGACTTCTCAAGAAAAAATAGAGTAGCACATAATTTCATGTTAGATACCTGCCTCACAGTAGAAACTATGAGTACATGAAAACTAAGAAGCAAAGGCAAAAAGACAAAAGAAAGAAAGAATGTTATGCAACACAAGAGGAACAATTTGAATTTATCCAGATCCTTGAATTTTTTCTGGACATAAATTTTATAAATCTCTGAAGAGCCCAGAGGTCGTATACGGTGTATTGATTATAACCAATATATATGAAAACAAAAAAATAATAAAATTGATACTCTGCATGATATTTCTGGTAAATCAAATACTTTCCCATTTATTTGAAATACAATGTAACTAGAGAATAGTATATATTTACAGGCTAACATTGGATATTTTAAATTAAATCTTATCCAATCAAAATCATTAATTAGATATCAGTAAAGTGGGTGAAATATCTGGTACAATTCATGTCAAAGAATTTTAACACTTGGTCAGTTTTTCCATTAGCACTGTCAAAGGTATAACACAGCAATTACATACACACACACTTTTTATACCGTTTAAATTGCAATCTACATTGCAATGCAGAATGAAATGCCTAATATATTCAGTGGCTATGCAGAGTACAGGCCACACACTAAATAAAATGCCATATAATGTAACTTTTTCTATTATAAGGTCCTAAGTGGGAAATGAAACATTTACTCACTGACTCAGTATTTCAACAGAGTACTTTGATTTTCAAAGCAACTTCTCTCATAAACTAAGAGCTAAGAAGGGAACAAGTCCAGTATGGTAAACATAGTAATAGACATAAGGGCAGGGTATCACGGAAGCCAGAAAAAGTACCATTTAAGTCAATGTGAAGCGAGTGAGAAGGGTCAGGATCTGCTTCCTGTCAGAGGGGACATGTGAAGAGACATAAATTACCTATTAGAATTAGCCCAGTGAATTGTGTAGAGATGTTGCCATGAAACAATAACAGTGTAATCAGGCTATGAAAAAGCTGCCTCCTTCATTAAGGGGATTAGAATTAATGTTGTAGGTGATAGAAAGTCATTGAAGGATTGCTAGCAAGAGAATACCCAATAAGCCGATTACTGGGAGATAAGTGATAAAGTGTGCACAAAGATCAAAGAAAAAAATATATATATATCTGAGGCAAAGGGAGAGAGATAGAGAAAAAGACACGGGGGGGGGATGTCGACGTGTTCAGGATACATCATTTTAAAGATGTTACGTGAAATCCTTAGATCATTATTATTATTCAATGAAAATGAATATTGATTTTATTTAGGGTCATATATAAAATAGGTCTTCAGTATGTAATTGGAGAAACTGAATTTTGTTGACAATAATAGTAATTGACAGTGTGCTTTAAATATTATTTTTAAATTCCTATATATGTTTTAGCAAATATTTATACTTAACATCTCAAAGTGAATAAAGACAATCCATCTGAAAAGAGACAATTTCTTTTTAGTATTATTCTGTTGAGTCGATATTTAATTAAATTTATCAGAATGAGTGCAAATTTATATTCTTCCAATGTGTGTGTTGTCTGATACTCTCAACTAAAGATGATTTTCCCAAATATTAGGTTTTAGTAGATGGATATTAGGTGAAACAGCTTATTTATAACTCCATCAGATCTTCAGTGGGCAGATGAAAGGTCTTTTGAGATTGATTTAACTGAAATGGAGGAATGATCGGTATTACTATCAAAGTTTATTGAGCATCCAAAGAATAATAAGATATAAGTGCATCCAATAAACATGTCAAACCAGCAATGCTTCATTCTTCAAACATCGAAAAAGAGAGAAGAGTTAATTTTTTGCAACTGCTAATCCTATAATTCCATACTCTTGGTAATTAGGTCAAATGAAAAATGAAGTTATACATAGTGTGTTTAAATATCTCTACTCAATTAAATTCATCACAGTTTAAAGATGTTTTAATTTAATATGGTTAGAACATAATACTTTTATGTTGATTTAGAAAACCATTGTCTTAACTTTAAAATTTTTATGAATTTTCTGAAGTCTTTTTCACTATAGACTGGCTTCTGAGTTAAAAGATTATAAGGTTAACTCTTCAATATAATTTTTTCACTTTGCAAATTCATATATGCTAATTTTTTCTTATTAATTTGATTTGAGTCCAAGTGACACTATTTAGCAATGAAATTTATATGATCTAATATTCTTTTTTTAGATTCTCCTATAAACTCTTACTGGAGAGAGAAACCATTCACTATGGAACGTGCCTTGAATGCGCCTTACTGGAAGTATAACAGAGCCACCCTTATCTATAAAATCACTGCTCAATCCCAGTATTGAGCTAGCTCAATATTTACAGTGAATATAAAAGAAATGGAATCTTTAAATAAAACCAATTTAGTGCATCTGGGAAAACTAACGTCAGGAATTGATCATGTTAAAGATAAGAGAAACCCAAAGCAATATCTCATTGTAATGACTCCAGTAGTAATTGTTTCATAAAATCCCCATCTATCTAGTTTTAAATAGTTTAATTTTCTTGCTCTAATATTGGGGATTATAGTAACTTGAATTCTTTACAAAGTAAACCCCGAGGCAGAGGCCTTTTGAGCTAATAATTCATTAGGGAAGCCAATCTCAGTTTGCAGGAGTGAGAAATAAGAGTAGTGGATCAAGGGAAGGATAGAGAAAATGTTAGTACATATTATTAAAATTCAGTGTGACTACTAGAACCAATAAATTGTATTTCAAGATCACTTGTGAAGAAAAGAAAGAAGAAAGAATTTATTTTTAATTTCCATTATCATGGGTCTAAAATGTTTCTTGCCTGAGAAGAAGGTATATAGCATTCATAAGAAAGATATGGATTAGATATGATAGATAGACCCATGTCCTGGACAGAGGTGAGATGCTGTTAGGTTGTACCTTCATCATGTTGGTACAACAATCTAATTGTGAATTATTATGAAATTAGTAGGGACTATGACATGTTTACTTATTTTTATTTTGAATAGTGCTTGAGAAATAGCCAACTTGTGTATAATGTAATTTGAAGGTAACCATACACTTATTCCTACCTCAAAATAGCTCCTCCACCAGCTCAAAATTACCATAGGAATAGTATATCAATTAGTCACCTCAAGTCTGTAACTGAAAGTATGCACAAGCACTTTATGGTGAACTCACACAGCACCTTAATCAAGGTAAAGGATTTGGTAGAGAGAGATGAAGAAAATCACAGGCAAACAGTGAGGGCACAAGAAACTCTCAGCATGGCTGCCAGGCTACTTCCTCAGTCACACAGGGCACATTTCATCTTTGGACTAGGAACAATTAAGACCTGTATGAGAAATCTTGCTTTCAGGATAACCTGAAAAAGTTTCTAGTGGGATTTTTTGTTGTTGTTAGCTTGTTTCCAGAGTTTTGTTTATTTATTTTTTTAGTAAAGGAATTCTTTTTAAATTTTATTTATTTAGCAGGTATTTATTATATTTTTAGTGAAATATTTTTAAATTTTATGTATTTAGGAGAAACAAGTACAGTTTTTTTACATGAATATATTACATAGTATGAAGTCTAAACTTTTTGTATAACAATCACCTGAACAGTGTACATTGTACCCGTTAGGTAATGTCTCACCCTCTCATCCCTTTCCCACTCTCCTGCCCTTCTAAGTCTCCAATGTCTATTATTCTACTATGTCCATGTGTACATATTATTTAGCTCCCTCTTATAAGTGAGCACATGTGGCATTTGACTTTTTGTTTCTGAGTTATTTCACTTAACAGCCTCCAGGTCTATCCATGTTGCTGTAAAAGGCATGATTTCATTCTTTTTATGACTGAGTAGTATTCCCTGGTGTGTATGTGTGTATCATATTTTATTTTTTAATTGAAAAATGATAATTGTACATATTCATGGAGCACATAGTGATCTTTCAATACTTATAAAGCATAGTGATCTGATCGGGATAATTAACATATCCATCATCTCATTTATCAATTTTTTTGTGTTGGGAAAATTCAATATCCTCCTTCTAGCTATTTGAAACTATTTAATATATTATTAACTATGTTTTTATATGTTGTAGGCAAGTCACTCTGTGTAACTGGTTAAACAAGGTATAAGCTGTCACATTAAACCACGTAGACATGCTTGTACCAGTTTCCAACAGAGGGGTATCAAACTTTACACAGTACATCAT
>CAUYSK010025404.1:0-18970 GCA_963575035.1 Avahi laniger | reverse complement strand
GGGGGCCGGGCCTTGGTTTGAGCTAGGTCTGAGAAGCACGCAAACAGGAGGCCTTGAGGTATGGGTGGTGGGTAGTGCAAAGGGGGCAGGCTGGGACGAGGGCTGTGGGAGGCGAGCCGCAGAGCCCCTGCTCTTGGTTTTAGCTCCAATCCGGGGCCTCATCCCTAACTGCCTTCTTTGCCCCACTGGCCAGGGCGCTGCCCGCTCCTAGGGGCTCTTCAGGGCCAGTTCCGGGGCGGGGCCGGCAGGAGGGAGGGTGTTGGTCAGGACCAGGGGCAGCTCCCATTGCCCAGCGGGGCGGGCCGGGCCTGGCCCCGCCCGGCGGGGAAGCGGGGACTCTCAGGAGGGGAGACTGAACGCTTTGCGGAGGGGTGGGCCAGGGACGCTGAGAGTCAGCCCCAGGGAGCGCAAGGGAACTGCACCTGTCACCAAAGAGCGGGACGGGCGGCTCAGGGATGGGAAGGTCCTGACAGGGTGAGGCAAGGGGGGCAGCGGAGGATGCTCCGGGGACAGCGATGCCCAGGCTGGGATGCAGGGGCCGGGGGCTTGGAGCCGGGATGCATGGGGGCGGGGGCGTGAGACACCGGGCTGGGGTGTACCGCGGGGAGGAACGCACTGGGTCTGGGATGCTCCCGGACGGGGCGTCCCAGAGACCAAGGCAGCCTCGTACCTTGCAGCTCGCGGGTGAGCTCCACGCTGGCCTTGGCCATGGCGGCCGCTGCTACTGCTGCTGCTGCAGAGGAGCCGCCGCCGCCGCCGCCGCCGCCCGGGAGCCGCGGCACATGCTAGACCCGGCTCCGGCAGGGCCGGGCGCTGAGCGCTGCAGCAGCGGCGGAGCCCGCTCCGGTCAGGGGCGGCTGCGCGAGCGCTCCTCCCCCCGCCTCGCAGCGCTGGGTCTCCCGCCCCGCCCGGAGAGGAGCGGGACTGAGCATGCGCGCCGCGCCGCCAAGGCGCGTGAGACCCCGCGCGCGCTCCCACCGACCCCTCCCGGCCGCTCGCGCGTGAGAGGCCCGATGCGCGTCGCCTGCTGTCGGGGCACTCTCTGGGGCTGGGGGGCAGCTTTCCGTGCCATTTAGTCCTCAGGCACCATCGGCAGAACCCATTTCTTTTGTTCTTCGGTCTGGGTACCCCTTCTGGGTTATTCTTGCAGGGCCCCTCCCTTTTCTCCCGCCGGCGCGGGACCCGTCCAGCTTGTCCTTGCTGACCCGAGAGCGTACTGGGGTCCAAGGGCGATGACGGAGAGGACCTGGCTGGGTCTGGGGGGAGTTCGTCCCTGTCGCTTGCTCGCTCCCTCGCTTGCCCGTTCTCGGGGATCCCTGTGGCGTCCTTGACACCATCCCTGGGGGTGTGAGGCTGTGAGTAGCACCTGGGAGTTCCCATGCTACCTCCTCCCAGCTGGCAGCTCTGCAGAAACCTCACCTGCACCCCTGAGCATCACGCTCAGGTCCCGGAGACAGGGAGGAGGGCTAGGGGGATCCAGAGATCCAGCCTGCCCAGACTTCTGCTCTCTGCTCAGCTAAGCACCCCACACTGAGAAATGAACACATTGATTCAAAGCAATGCAATCATCTGCATTTTATTTGCACCTCATTTGCAAGTTGTTAATTTCCCACCCTGCTCCTTCCACTCCAGGTTCCTTCTTTCCCCATCTTCCCAATTCCCCCCCCCCCACCCCCACCCCGCCCAGGCCCAGAAAAAAAAATTTGTTGGTCTTTGCCAAGGTAGACCCAGCCTTCTCAGCAAGTCTGCCCTGTGTTCTGAGGGGAAGCCCTTATTCAAGGCCACAGCAACAGTGGGAATCGTCCTAAGACCCCACCTTGACTGCAGGGAAGGCTGGATCTTGTCACAGGGCAGACTGATTTTGTGAGGTAAGCAGTATGATGAGCAGAGGTGGGAGAGGCCAGGAGATGAATGCTGGAACAGCACCCAAGAGCTGGAGCCCACCTCCACCCTGTGTGCTGTCTCCAGGTCCTCAGAGGCGGGATGGGCTTCCTCCACCCACCACCACTGTCTCCCCAGTGATGTAGCTGGCATCTTCAGAGCACATGAAAGACACAATGCCTGCACACTCCTCTGGCTTGCCTATCCTGGGGAATAGGGGAAACAAGGAAGGGAGTAAAACTCAAATAGGCCAGGCCCCTCACGTGGCTCACAGGGAATGAAATTTGCTTCATCATGAATTATCAGATGATTTTTCAGGACCAGTGTACAAGTTTCCTACCTATCAAATAGGGTTACCATGAGGATAAGCTGTTATAATTTAGTATAAACATACTGTACTCTGTACAAACCATTACATATAATATTCAAATAATATAGAGACATGTTTTTTAGAGAGCTCAGGACACCAAAATCCAAAGTTATATAGATTAAAAGGAGAGCAATTATTTTGTACTTCACAAGAATTTGTTTCACATGTGTGCATATGACTCAAGTGTCAGGCAGTCTGTGTGACAGTAAATGCTGTGTTTAAAATGATTCCATTTGCAAAGGTTCGACTTTGCAGATAACAGATAACTTTTTGAATCTATAATATATTTGTCCCTTAAAGCCAGGTTCATTTTGTGAAAATGTGCTAATTCTCATTGTTTGCATAGTTAGGGAACACTTTAATCTGACTTCCATAGAATACTCTAGAGGTAGGTAGAGTGTGTCACTCAGAGGGCCTGAATTAGTGGTTCTCCATCCTAGCTGCACCTTGCAAGCATTTGAGAGGCTTTAAAAAAAACAAAAACATGCTGAAGGCCTACCTTGGACCAACTGTAGAATCTCTAGGAGTGGAGCCTGAGCATTTGCAGTTTAAAAAGTTCCCCAGGTAATTCTAATATGCATCCAGAATTGAGATACATGGGGCTAGATCATTCACTGGGGCTCTAGGATGACAATACCTAGAGTTGTGAACTAGGCCTGTGGTTCATGCCTGACATAGGAATGGCTTTGGGAGGATTTCAGACTCTGGGATGTTAGCACTGGTAAAGAGTTAGGCTTTGCTGGCATTTATCCTTGAGGGGAAAAGATGCAGCAACTAAAGACCAAGAGAGTACCCAGAAACCAGAAGGTGGAGAGAGGCAGAGAACTGAGAGGAAAGGGAGCCAGGCAGTTCAGCCAGCTTACTGGGCAAGAGAGTAACTTCCTTAGGCAGGGGGAGTTTGGGGCTTAGTAAAGCTCTGTGTTCCTTTTATTTGGATTGTAGGATCATCCACCTGACCCTTGAAAACATGACTCTTTATTCAAGGGGAACTAAAAAAGCATGGTTTTGCTTTTGGTCTCCACAGATGCCCAGCAGTGGAGGCAAACACCCAGGTGGAGTGAGGAGTCAGGGCTTCTCCCAGAGCTTTGCTCTGCTGAGTGCCAGACACCTCTGTGTTTGCCGTCTGCAAGGGAAGCAGACTCCCTGCCCAGGCCATTGCAGTGATGTAGTGTTTATGAATTTGTGAAGTCCGGGAGGCAGAGGAGAGCATGCCCATGTTATCTGTGGGACTGAGACAGTGAGCTGTGGGCTGTGTTAGGGACCACACCTTTCCATCTTTGTCCCTCCTAGCCCTCCCCTATGACAGCCTTACCTGCTTATCCGAAGGGTTTCTTTTATTCTTTCCTCTCTTGCCTTGTCCATCCAGAGCTGCAGGAAGAAGGGAAATCTCTTTATATGCAAGAAGAGGAAATGGAGGGACAGAGAGGGAAGAAACTGCCGATCCTCACATCAACTGAGAGGAAGAATGGAGAGAATCCCCCTCCTGTTTCACTTCTATATTTTCCTGGCTCCCAGCTCTCTCCATCACCCTTTTCTATTTCATTCACTTTAGGTTTTGTCAAGGCATTTCACTGCATCTCTCCAAGTCTCACCCACTTAAGGAGACAGGAAACAGTGAGAGTAGAGTCTGAGTTCCTCAGTGTCCACCCTCCACCTCAGGAAAGGAGTGAAGGAGTCTGGTCTGGGTAGGGCAGCTGGTACAGAGAGGGAACATGGGAAAGTCCTGGGTGTGTGTGTGTGGGGGATGGTGTGGTTGGGATCTTAGGAGTCAGCTATTGGGCTTCCCCATCCAAGATGGGGTCCCAGCCGGCTGCAGGGCTCCCCTTCCTCACCATACTGCTGAAGCTGGTCTTGATAAGTCCAGGTGCCAGGCAGTTCACTCGAATGTTCCTTGGGGCTAGCTCTATGGCCAGGTTCTTGGTAAGGCCCAGCAAGGCTGTTTTACTAACATTGTAAGGGCCCAGGCCCTGGGGAAAGAAGAGAATGGGTTAGAAGCATAGTTTCCAGGTCATTCTTGGTTCTCATTATTAGACATAAAGGGCAGCGGTCAATAGGGTATCTCCTGTAAGGGAGGGTCATAGTTAGGAAACTGTCATGTGGCTAGACCTCCCCTCAGGGGTCTCAGAGGCAAAGCATCTGTTGTGGGAAGGGTCTTGGTGGTATGATTCTAAAAGGGACACAAGCTGCTTTGGACAGCTGGAGGGGTGGAAAGATGGGAGATGGAGAATGGGATGGAAGGGACAGACAAAAGAGTTCTTACAGAAAACGGAGTGAAGGCTGCTATGGAGGCCACGATCACCACTGAGCCGCCTCTGGAAAAAGAAGAGAGCTGACCTTCTTCCCAGTTGGCGACACTCCCTCAGCCCCTGGGCCCCGTCTCACCCTGGCTCGCCCTCACTGCCTGTACCCTCGTTTCTCCATTTCCGGCACCACCGCCTTTGTCATCAGGAATGTGGCCTTCACATTAATGTCCAGAATCTGGAGCCAGAGAAGAAGGAAACAGCACGAGGGAAGAGTGTTGAGGAGGCATGGTGACGAGGATTTATAGCGGGCTCCTGTTTGTTAGAGCTGATGCGGATCTCAGTGGTGATCTACCTGGGCCTGATAGGGGATGAAACCAAGGTTCGGGGAGAAGCAGCTCTCACCTGCTATTCAGCTAGATACATTAGGTTCAGATCAGAAAAAATGGAGCCTGGTTCATCTTGTCTCCTAACCAGCCAAGTAGGATTTGGCCCAGAATAGGCCTAAACCCTTAGGGATGCCTTGGATTTGAGCTGGGTTTTCTGTGTTTCTTCAGAGTAGGGAGAGCCTGGAATTGGCCACCTCCCCGACCTGCCCTGGAGTGGGCCATGCTCCTTAGGGAAAACATGGCCTGTCCTCAGGTACCTGGGTTGCTCCAGAACTTCTCTGGCTTTTGAACTTAGGGAGGGAGCTGCTCTGGGCCTTCCAGACTGGACTTTCTGGCTGATATTACTGGAGAGCAGGGTGAGGTGGAGGCACCTCTGGGGTAGCTGGGGCATAGGCCACCATCAAATCCACATCCATAACTAAAGCAAACCTGTGATTCCGTTTATCTTCTAGACAACTTCTTACTTAAAAAATTTCAGTCTTACAGAACAGGTGAAATAGAAGTACAATGAAAATCCAGATACCTTTTTACATTCTGTCCCATTTGCCCTCTCTATGTATTATACCTATACATTTTTTTTTTAATGAATCGTTGAAAGTAAGCTGCAGACATCAGAATGCTCTATCCCTAACTACTTCAGCACACATTTCCAAAGAACAAGGATATTCTTTTATACAACCACAATCCATTATCACACCCAAGAAATTTAATATTGATGATGATTTTATCTAACATGCTGTCCATAATAAAATCTCCTCAGTTGTCCATGAAATGTCCTTTTTTAAAAAAAATCCAGGGTTCAATCAAGGATCAACTACAGCGTTTAGATTTGATGTATGGTAAAATTTTGAAAAATGTAAACTCAAAAGAAAAATTACAGGCATACCTCATTTTATTGTACTTTGCAGATATTACATTTTTTACTAATTGAAGGTTTGTGGCAACCCATCATTGAAAGAGTCTGTTGGAACCATTTTTACAACAGCATGTGCTCACTTTGTGTCTTCGTGTCACATTTTGATAATTCTCATTGTATTTTTTAACTTTTTCATTATATCTGTTATGGTTATCTGTGATTAGTGATATTTGATATTTTTATTGTTATTGTTTTAGGGTGCCACAAACCGTGCCAATATAAAACGACAAATTTAATTGATAAATGTTGTGTGTGTTCTGACTGTTCCACCAACCACCAATGCCCTGTCTCTCTCCCTCTCCTCTGGCCTCCCTATTTCCTGAGACAACAATATTGAAATTGGGCCAGTTAATAACCCTACAATGGCCTGTAAGTGTTCAAGTGAAAGAAGAGTTACACATCTTTTATTTTAAATCAAAAGCTATTAAGCTTAGTTAGGAAGGCATGTTGAAAGCTAAGACAGACTGAAAGCTAGGCCTCTTGCACCAAACTCTTGCCGAGTTGTGAATGCAAAGGAAAAGTTCTTGAAGAAAATTAAAAGTGCTACTCCAGTGAGCACATAAATGATAAGAAAGCAAAACAGCCTTATTGTTGATATGGAGGAAACTTTAGTGGTCTGGACAGAAGATCAAACCAGTCACAACATTCCCTTAAGCCAAAGCCTAATCCAGAGCAAAGCACTAACTCTCTTTAATTCTGTGAAGGCTGAGAGAAGTAAGGAAGCTGCAGAAGAAAAGTTGGAAGCTAAGAGAGGTTGGTTTATAAGGTTTAAGGAAAGAAGCCATCTCCATAATATAAAAGTGCAAGGTGAAGCAGCAATTGCTGATGTAGAAATTGTATCAGGTTATCCAGAAGATCTGGCTAAGATAACTGATAAAGGTGGCTACACTAACAACAGATTTTCCATGTAGAAAAAACAGCTTCTATGTACAAAGATGCCATCGAGGACTTTCATAGCTAGAGAGGAGAAGTCAAGGCCTGGCTTCAAAGAAAACTTCAAAGGACAGGGGCTAATGCAGCTGGTGACTTTAAGTTGAAGCCAATGATCATTTATCATTCTGAAAATCCTAGGGCCCTTAAGAAACATGCTAAATCTACTCTGTGCTCTATTATTAGAATAACAAATCCTGGATTACAGCACATCTGTTTACAGCATGATTTACTGAATATTTAAAGCTCACTGTTGAGATCTATTGCTCAGAAAAAGATTCCTTTCAAAAGATTACTGCTTATTGACAGTACACCTGTTCACCCAAGAGGTCTGATGGAGATATGCAAAGAGATGAATGTCGTTTTCATGCCTGCTAACACAACATCCATTCTGCAGCCCATGGATCAAGGAGCAATTTTGACTTTCAAGTGTTTTTAATTTAAGAAATACATTTCATAAGGCTATAGCTACCATAAAGAGTGATTCCTCTGATGGATCTAGTCAAAAGTCAATTGAAAACCTTCTGGAAAGGATTCACGATTCTAGATGCCATTAAGAACATTCATGGTTCACGAGAGGAAGTCAAAATATCAACATGAACAGGAGTGTAGAATAAGTGGATTCCAACCTTCATGGATGGTTTCAGTGGAGGGAAGTCACTGCAGATGTGGTGGAAAAGCAAGAGAACTAGAATTGGAAGTGGAGCCTTGGCCGGTCGTGGTGGCTCATGCCTGTAATCCTAGCACTCTGGGAGGCCAAGGCGGGTGGATCATTTGAGCTCAGGAGTTCGAGACCAGCCTGAGCAAGAGCGAGACTCCCATCTCTACTAAAAATAGAAAGAAATTAGCTGGACAACTAAAAATATATAGAAAAAATTGGCCGGGCATGGTGGCACATGCCTGTAGTCCTGGCTACCTGGGAGGCTGAGGCAGGAGGATTGCTTGAGCCCAGGAGTTTGAGGTTGCTGTGAGCTAGGCTGACACCACGGCACTCTAATCCGGGCAACAGAGTGAGATTCTGTCTCAAAAAAAAAAAAAAAAAAGGAAGTGGAGCCTGAAGATGCCACTGAATTGCTGCAATCTCATGATAAAACTTGAATGGATGAGGAGTTGCTTCTTACTGGATGAGCAAAGAAAGTGGTTTCTTATGATGGAATCTACTCCTGGTGAAGATGCTATGAACATTGTTGAAATGACAATAAAAAGGATTTAGAATATTAAACTGAGTTGATAAAGCAGTGGCAAGGTTTGAGAGAATTTACTCCAAGTTTGAAAGAAATTCTATTGTAGGTAAAGTGCTATCAAACAGCATTGCATGATACAGAGAAATCTTTAGTGAAAGGAAGAGTCAATGTATGTGGCAAACTTCATTGTTGTCTTATTTGAAGAAATCGACACAGCCACCTCAATCTTCAGCAACCACTATGCTGATCAGTCAGCAGCTGCCAACATTGAGGAAAGACCCCTCCATCAAGAAAAAGATTATGATGTGCTGAAGTTTCAGATGATCGTTAGCATTTTATAAAAATAAAGTATTTTTAAATTAAGGTATGGACATTATTTTTTAGACATAATACCATTGCACACTTAATAGACTAAAGTATAGTGTAAACATAACTTTTATATGTACCGGGATACCAAAAATTTGTATGACTTGCTTTATTGTAATATTCACTTTATTTTAGCTATTTGGAGTTGGACTGAAGACATTTCTAAGGTATGCCTGTACTTTGTTTAAAACTGATTTTCCTGTGGTCTCTATTTAGTCTATTCATGAAAGATGTTTCTCTACTTTAAAGAATATCAGAATCAGAAACTGGCTCATGGAAGAACATTTTTGGCAGTTTGGTGTTTATGTGTGTGAAACACTGATATATTACAATATTTTCACATATGTTTAAACTTTAGTGTTGAGAAATTATTGATGACACCAGAGTAAAAAGCAAAACCATGGGAGATAATAAAAAATTTAGCATTTCCAAATTATGTGGGAACATTAACCTTAGTAAACAAAGACAAATATTTTAATTAGGGCTTTATAATTAAAAATGTAGGTACATGAAATATATTATGAATATAATGTAATTATACACTTTCACATAGAAACCAATATTCCAGGACTTGAATTTAGACATCTAGATCTCAGATTTTCTTGACACTGCAGTTAAGAAGAAAAGAGCACAGGTCTTTTCAAAGACCGTATGTTATGAAGTAGCAACTTTGGTCATTTCACCAGAATTGGTATTTCACTTAACTAGCAGCTATGACGATGACCTGGCTAATGAAAAAATTATTCTTTTTTGGCAGCTGAAAAGGGGCCAGGTGGGTATGTAAGTTTAAGTGTCTTAGATGTTAGCATATCAGCTGCCACGTCTCTGCTGGAAATCAACCAGGAAGAAGAGCATGCCGGGGAAGAGGGCTGGGGAGGGAAGCAGAAGGCGGCTAGCAAAGAGCAGATGGAAGAAGACAGAACTGGGAGCAGCAGAAAGGAAAGAGAAGGGCAGGGATAGAGGAAGCCACCTCCCACCTGCCCTTTACCAGGTGAACTCCAGGTGCGTGGCACGCTGCAAAGATTCCTCACGTTTACATTGCACTTGACAAACACATTTGAAAAGCAGACTAAGTTTGTGCTGAATGTCTTCTGAGGCCCACCCCTGTTGTTTTAATCCCCTCTCACCTTGTCCCACACCTCCTCAGTGGTGTCCATTAGGTTTCCAAAGAAAGGGTTGACAGCAGCATTGGAGACCAGGATATCAATACCTCCATGAAGTTTCACAGCCTAGAGAGAGGAGTGAGGTCTGCACCAGGGCTGCAGTAAGTAAGGGAGGCCCGTTTATCTATGTTGATAAAGAATTCCTTCTTAGGAACAGTCATCAAATGACATCTTTTTTTTTTTAAACATTTTCTCTCCAAAGCTACCCTAAGCTCTGCTGCTAACCATTTAAGGTTGTCTTATTTCTTTTGCAGTCTTTTGTCTCTGACCCTTTGCTCTTTTCCTTACACCTTCCCTTTGGGGAGCTCCTTCATTCTCATGTTTTCAATTCTCACCTCAAAATCTATTTCTAGACCCCCTCCTCTTTGCGCACTGTGTTGCAGCCCCACTTCTCCAAGTGCTCACTGTCCAGTTCTCCTGGAATGAGCGACTGTTATCTCAAAGTTAACCTGTCCACATTTGCTTGAATGGAGAAACTGGTTTAAACAGACCGAGAGAAAGTTACCACTGGGAGGGGCCTTTGAGATGATCCACCATCACCATGGAGGTGATGAAGCTGAAGGTCAGGGAAGTTTATTTCTCAAGGTCATAGAGCTCAGTAATGACACATTGGGGACAACTAAGAGCAGGAGGCCTGCTCATACCGTGTTTGGGAGAGGTGACGTGATTTGCTCAGGGCACAGATCTAGTTGGTGGTGGCAGAACTGAGGTCAGTCTTCTACTTTGTAGCGCAGAGCTAATTCATAAAAACCCTCTGATTGTGAGTCTGGGTTAGTATGAAACTGGCTGCCCAGGAGAGCCATGATGGGCGAAGATACCAGGCTGAATTTAAAGCAGTTCCGCACTTGGTTATGATGTCATTTTCTTTCTCTCTCTCTCTTTTTTGACCTGAAGGCATGGAGGTATGGACAATTCAAGGCAAGAACAGATTTAAACTGGGAAAGACAAGAAAGGCACATCTCATCTCCTTGATAAGTTATAAGTAGGTGGTAAAGGTATGTGCTCGAGCAATGAATGGCCAAGCAGAATCCGCCGACAAGGGTTTTCAATACTAAGCCACTATGAAACCAGACTTTGCATTTGCTCAGAACAGGCGATTTTGATACCTTGGGCAAATAGTACTAAATGGGCCCTCGATCGACTTTGTGCTTCAGATTTGGCACACAGAGGGGTGTTATTAACAATGTACACCATCTGCTAGCTTCCCATTTTAACTAATTATTTTTGTTAACTAGGTGCTAAGCTCAGTTGTTTCTACACTGCTGAAGGAATGTCTGGGCTGTCAACATGTAAACCCAACAAAATTTAAAGTCACATAATCTTTTAAAACCCCTATTAATACTTTCTTGCACCCTCTAAATTTTGGTGTCCTGGCACAAAGCTCCAGTCACCTGCCTTGGCTCTGTGTAAGTCTTGCTGATAGACTTGTGACTAGAAAAGTGCAGAATAAGTCAGAAAGTGACGTATGCTGTGCTCTGTGTGTGTGTGTTGGGGGTGGGGAGAAGACGGTGGATTGACCCAGAATCACCTGAGACCTTGTGCACTCTGCTATGCATCCCGATCCCCTCTCCTTCCAGGCCTGTCAGCACAGAAAGGCGAGGAGGCTGGGTTTTGACTGAACGGAGACAGTGAACCATAAAAGATGAATGAGAAGGGTACCTTTGACCACCCAGCTATCTTCTAAGTCTTGCTGTAAATTGTGTGATGACTACGCTAAAGTGGTCAGAAGTTGTTTGCTCTGTGTTCTGATAGTTACATATTTTTTAGGAAAAGCATAATCAAGTAGAAAAGTGGCTAATCTGGTTTCTACTCAGCACACCGTTGTGTTTGGTTCCCACTAAAGGTCTCTGGGGCACATCCTTTCTGGTCCCACCACTCTGCTCTAGACCTGGATGACAGCAATAACTTCCTCCCTGATGTCCTTGGCTGGGTGTCTTCTCCCTCTCTCTTCTTCCTACCAGGGCCAGATTTTCCTTCCTTAATAACCATTTTTATCTTGCTCAAAACCTCACTTGGCTTCTTATTGCTATGAGAATGTCTTAACTTCCCTGGGAGACTATGGAGGCCGCTGTCCTCAGTCTTTCTCATGCTGCCCGTTTCCAACCAGTATTCCCGAGCCTATGTTCTGTACTATGGACTGACAGTGCCACCCTCTCCCCTTCAGTCCCTCCTCGACTGTCTGCTCAGTCAGAGGGACACCAGAACCTTGACTTTATACCACCCGTCCATTCCTACCCACTCAGCAAGGTCTAGCTCAAGCCCCACTTCTGGGTCAGGGATGCAGAACCTGTTAAGCGGATCTGGTGGGGGCCAGAGGATGTTTTCCCAGTAGGATTTTGACATTAAATTGCTGTGTACATTTCATATGGCTAGTCACTCATTGGCCCAGGCTCCCAAATGGCTTCCTCCACTCTCAGGATCAAGGCCCCAATCTCAGGTTCTGTTCAGCAGCCTATGCCAAGCAAAGTAACTTTCTTGGATTCACATCTGGCTCTTTCCAATGTACATCTGAGCATTTGCCAAACAGTTTCTTAAAAATGAAATTACCCTATACCATCTGCCATATCACTGTCTACTATTGTTTAAGGTCCTCCTCTTCTGCCAGACTTCCAATCTGTTAGCACGATCCTGTACTTGCCATTCTTGGGTATATTCTCCTTTCCACCCTAGGGAATAAACTGTGTGCCTGAGCTGTGAGGGAAGAGGAGCCTCCTGTGCTGTCTGGTTCATATTTTCTTGTACAGCTGGAAGAAGGCTGATGTCAAGTATCAACTCTGACACTGACTTAGACACTTTCTTTGAGACTAATGTCCAGATGGGCACCTAAGGCCTGACCCTACACTAATGGGGAAGTGCCTGGTATTCTGTAGGCAGCCAAGGAGTTTGGTGGGTCTGGGTTGAATCACAGCTCTTTCCTTACGGGCTGTGGGACCTTGGGAAGTTGCTCTAGCTACCTGAACCAGTCTCTGTAAGCAGGAAGAATAGTCCTAGCCTTGCTTTGCTTGTTGGCAGGTTTAGAGAATACCTGTGTAAGGCTCTGAACACAGTAAAGACACACAGGTGGTTGAAACATGGTGGGTTACCTCCTGTAGGTTCCCAGAGACTCTACTCTTCAGCTTATAAGCTGAAGAACAGGAGATTGTTAATTAGCTCCTAGGTGGGAACATCTATTTTGAGATTGTATTTACCTTTCTCATCTGTCCAATTAGCTGGAAATTACTTGAGAACCAGGACCAGGTGTTTTTTTGGGGGGTACCCCAAGGGCTGATGCAGGGTTGAAGCGTTACCGTGCTTTTGATTCTCTGACTGGGATGGGATAATTCTCAGACTTCAGTGTGTCCACATAACAGAAAGGCACCCAATAAAAACGTGCTGGTGGACTGGTGTGGGTGCGCAGAAGGCACTGTTATATTTTGGTTACCAGTGCTGGGTTGGATCTCACCACTGCTATCCAGGAAAGCAGGGAAGGAGGCCCAAGCTGGCTCCCTTTTCCACCTCCTGTCTCTGTGCCCATTTCCCTGCTGCTCACCGTGGCCACCAGCTGCTCCCGGTCCTCTGCCTTCCCCACGTGGCACACGGTGCCCGTCACGCTCAGCCCCTCCCCCTGCAGCGCGGCCACGGCCCGGTCCACATTCTGCTGCTTCCGGCTGCTGACCACCACGTGGGCCCCATCCTGGGCTAGGCGCCGGGCGATGGCGAAGCCGATCCTGCCAGAGCAGAGATACAGACGGTAAAGGCCGGTAAGGGGAGGATGTTGAGAGCTTGGGATCTGGAGTCAGGCTGCCCGAGCCTGGATGCTGGCTCTTCCTCTGTGTGATCTCCGTGTGTCTCTACCATGTGTGTACAGCAGGCTAATGGCACAGCCATTGCCATGCAGATGGACTTGCTTAGCTCGTTTTTGACACTCATTTACTTATTTTTATTATGGTATTGGCCCGCGGCGTCGGTTCCCAGGAACAACGCCACCTTTCACAGGCCCCATCACGGTTGACAGGCCCCATACCCTGTCGGGACTGAGGGGGAAGAAATGAGCTGGGTGTGCAGCAGCAGCCACTTCCGTGGTTTGAGGGTCTCGCTCAAAGGAGCCCCTGCCCCCCAAATATCTCCTTTACTGGTCTACATCATTCTTAAACTCCTATCCTCAGTTATGTTTTGGGGTGCATGTGAAAGGATGGTAGCTGGTCAAAAATGTACATATTCGCCTGGGAGGAAGGGTTACACATTTCACAATTGTCAGCCATGAGCATTTCTCATACATCCGTATTTTAGATTTGCGAAGAGCTAGATCTAGCCAAGTCCTGGAGGAATGAGAAACAGGATAGAGTGGGGGTGAGAAATAGGCTGGGCGGGTCAGGCCAAAATGTGCGGACCTACACAGAAATAGGCACACATGGCTCTGGCGCTTCACCTAGGTAAGGGAGAGGAATTCCGGGGGACTTGTCCGGTGCTCAAATGTGTGAGGAAACACGTTCATAGTGGGTGGAGGCGAAGAGATAGGATTTTTGAAATCCGGATTCCCTTGGATTTTCGGTTTCTGGTCTTCCCAGACGCTAGGTGGGGCTGGTAGATTGGGGCGGCCAGAGCAATGGGGGACCCGATCGATGGGGCAGCGCAGAGGTGGCACAAACACAGAAGCAGGAGTGACACGAGGGCTGGCAAAGGAAGGGCCAGGGCCAGGGGACTCGGAGGGGCTTCATGCCGACCGCATGGCTACTTTTCTTCCGTGGCCGGACTTTGGCCGCTTGTGAGGTCTGAGGACAAAGGCTCGAGAAGCAAAGGACAAGAGGCCACTCTCTGTTTCCAGACAGAGAGGGCTTAGAGACTCTGGCCTGGGCACTCACCCGTCAGTGGAGGCCGTTACGAGGGCCACCTTATTCGCCAGTGGGTCCCGGCGGGTCATCCCGGAGCTGGCCATCCGCACCGACTTCCACGCCCGCGCAGAGCGACCTAACAGCAGCGCCGCCTTCTGCATGGCTCAGGCTGGGTTCCACTCCGCCCCGGGGAGGTGACAGCGAAATTAGGGCGAGGGGTCAGGCCATGGGGCAGGCCGCCTCCCCGCCCCGCTCCCCGGCCCGCCCTCTGCTCGCTTGGCTCCCGCCCTTGGTGCGGGGCAGCCTCCTGCGGCCGCGGGCGCCCCCTGCCGGCACACACCAGCCGTGCCCCGCAGTCCTGGCTGGGTAAGGGAAGGTGCTCTCCATCCAATTTTCTCTTAGGGTCCCGCACTTCCGCAAGAACCCGCAGACTTTCCCCCTCCTCCTTCTACATATTCTTGCCCAGGTCTTTTTTTTGCAGGGGGAAGAGGAGACCTTGCGTTGTTTGCTTTTGCTTCCTCAAACCTCAAGATGGAATTCCTTCTCCAAGAAAGTCTGGGTCATTGCATGTGACAGCCCACGGGAGGACAAATGTTTGAGACTGCCCATGGAGGTGAGGCCTGTGGTCTCCACAGAGTCTACCACGTGATGGTGGAGGAGCCTGGGAGAGAGACGTGATGGGGAGGAGGTGGACCAGGCCTGGCAATGCCCCTCTGTCTGGCTCCAGGTTTCCTCCATCCTCACAGGCCCTGGAGGGTGGGCTCTGGTCGCTCACTGAACAGGATCTCTTATACCCTCCATGCAAGAGGACTTCCCCCTTTTACAGTGGCTAAGTGCCAGCAAGGAGGGAAGAGGGTCTTCCAAGCAGGGGTGGAAATACAGAGAACTAGGGAGCACTCAAATGGTCCCTAATTACTATATCCCCAGGTCCTAGCTTCCATCCTAGTTCAATAAATATCTGTTGAATGTAAAAGCACTTTATGAACTGTACACTACCAAACACAGAGTGATTATTGCCACCATATAGCAATTATTATTGCTGCCACAGGCCAGACTCTCCATCTGTAAACTCTGGATGTGGAGTAGATGATGAATAAAGTCCTTGCCAGCTATAAATTCTGTGTCTAAGACTTCAGCCTCCACTTCTGCCAAGTAGGCTGAAATGATCTCCCTCTTGGGTTTCTGAGAGAATGAATAAATCTGGATGGCTTATGGTTCACTACAGAAAGGCCTCAACAGAACCAAGTGCAAGCATCTTAATTGATATAAGCCAGTGGCCTCCAAATGCCAGACTGAGAAGCAGTGCTGGTCCATGGCAACGTTTTCAACTAGTTCAAGGCAAAATGAGAAAAATAAAGACAATAGAATGAGTTCATAAAGCTAAGCTTATTTAACTTAACAGTCCTTTATTCTGGAGTGTGCTTTTGATCCCTCCCTTTTCTTGGTGTTAGTCTTTTCTTTTAGAAAATAAGATGAAAGCAAATGAGTAGGTTTAGAAAAGTGTTGTTGGTTGATGAAATCGCCAGTTTGGCAACCTTGTGTCAGTCCCTACAATTAGAGGGGAAGGAATCCTGGCATGTGAAATCCAGTTCTGGGATCATCGTTTAATAGAATTCATACTTGCTGAAGATCCATTTAGTATATGTCTAGGATAGCTGAGCAGCTGAAAAAGGATCTCAGCATGCACAAGGGGGTGTGTGGATAGCAAGTGATATACCAGGCATGCCCTGGATTTGCAGTATGTTCCTCAGCCAAGAAGTTACAGCTGTGGTACTCAGCTCTGGTACTCACCCCGATGAGATAACAGAGCTTAAGTCTAATTTTCCCCATGTCTGGGGAAAACTGACTCTCTGACTGGTGCCCCTCAGTCTGAGCCTCATGAATTATTGACAGAGGCTGGATAGTGTCACACTCCTCTTCCGCCTTCGCTGGTCAGAGCTAATGCACTGTGGGAACTCTTTCCAGCGCTCTCCACCTGCATGTGGGGATGGGGGGGAGGAGTGCACAGGAGATTCTCAGGGCTTGGTTCAAAGGGACAGGCCTGCAGAGCACATTTGATCTCTCTTCACCCCCTCCCCAGGGGCTGAGGTTGGCAGGAAGGTGCGGGAGACCATGCTTGGAAGAGCAAAGGTTGCTGGGAAAAGAAAATTCTGGCTTGGGAGCTTGCTGAACATGACATGGCCCCTCCTTGTTCAGACTGGGTTAATATTTGGCCACCAACACCATTTCTTTTGGGAGAGCACAGGACATTAGGGAGGGTATCTGTGAACAGAAAAGGGTAGAAGGCAGGCAAGAAGTGTGAGTCTGCAGCTCCTACTCTTCATCAAGCTGGTTTGTTGAAGATAAGGGTAGGAAATCTTTGGGGGGAAATACATGCATGTGTGGCCATATCTCTTTGAAATGGGAACTTTAATAGGCAATGGGATTGTTCTTGTATGAAGGTGTTACCATCTGCTCATCTTGAGGACATGCCTCTGTGATTGAGGACTACACCCCCATCTTTTTCAAGGGCTGACTACTTATGGTCCAGAAGGGAGTTCATCTGGGGTGGAATTTAAATCTTGTACTTTGCAATTGCTATCCTGTCTTGATCATTCAGTCATGCGTCACTTACAAAAGTCAGGATTGGGTAATGATGGCAGGCTGGTGTGGGCTTGGGAAAACTGCCAAGTGGAGAAGGTAATAGAGTGTTAACAGTAACTATTTATTGAGCACTTACTTACTAAGTGCTGGCAAGTGTTGGGTGCTTTTTAAAATAAGTTTTATTGAATATTTCTAATGTGGTGAAATGGACATTTTTATTTTTAAATGTGCAATCAGAGTAAGTCATGATAACCTGACCCACTGTCAGTGTGCTATAGCTACCCTTCATTTTTCTGGCACTGTTGGGGAATTGATAGTTTTCATAGAAATTAATTTTCTCTGAATTAGAATTTTACTTTCAGGACCAGTGTGTTTTAAAATCAAAATATCTATTCTTTAAACTATAAAAATAACACATGTTCATGACTTTCAAAAGGGACAGAAAGTTATGGAACAAGTAAAAAGTAACTCTTCTCTGTGCTTCTTTTACCTGCTTCCCATACAACTCTTGGTCTTGTGTATCCTTCCAGAAGTTTTCTATATGTGAACATGCATTTTTCTCTTAAAAATTTTTCCCCTGAATGAGATGATACTATACATACCATCCTTGAAATTGCTTGCTTCTTTTCTTCCTTCCTTCTCCCACTCTTCTTTCCTTTGTTTCTTAAAATACACTCTTGGAGGATGTTTTGAATGGTACATAATAGATCTACTTTATTCTCTGCCTCTTTATAAAATAGCTGTACAGTATTCTATTGTGTGGATATTCCATAGTTTATTTAGCCAGTCTCCTACTGATGAACATTTAAGTAGCTTCCAGTATTTTGCTATTTCAAACAACGCTACAATGAACAACCTTGGATGTGTGTGTGTGTGTGTGTGTGGGTATGTGTATTTGTTTGTATTTTGTACAAATATATTTGTACCCTGGGTCAAATGTTTTAAATTAATAGCTATGATGGTCAAATTATCTTAAAAAAGATTTAACGACTTTTTTTTTTTTTTCAAGACATAGTCTTGCTTCGTTGCCTAGGCTAGAGTGCCGTGGCATCAGCCTAGCTCACGGCAACCTCAAACTCCTGGGCTCAAGGGATCCTCCTGCTTCAGCCTCCCAAACAGCTGGGACTACAGGTGCACACCACGACACCTGGTTAATTTTTCTATTATGAGTAGAGATGGGGGGGGTCTCCTCACTCTTGCTCAGGCTGGTCTCGAACTCCTGAGCTCAAGCAGTCCTCCCGCGTCAGCTTCCCATAGTGCTAGGATTACAGGCATGAGCCATCACACCGGATGATTTAACCTGTTTTAATGAACGTTTTTTTTCTAAAGTGAATTTACCTGTTGCCCTACCCTCTTATGCGTAGTACATAGAATGGTTTAAACTTTGGCGATGGCTTAAGCTCAGTGGCAAATGGCAACACAGCCTGGGTCTCAGTGGCTGGGAGCCCATAGGGATTGGTGGATCCCACTGACCTGCAGCATGCAGATCTGAGGCATGCTCGGTTTCACCCATGTTTGTCATTGAGAATGCTGGCCTGGTGTTGCCAGATCTTAGGATTTATAAACAGAAGCTAGAAATCTGGATATTAACAGGAAATATTTGATTTTTAAATGTTGGCAACTAATTTACTTAAAAAACACCCCCAAGGCCGGGCGCGGTGGCTCACGCCTGTAATCCTAGCACTCTGGGAGGCCCAGGCGGGCGGATTGTTTGAGCTCAGGAGTTCGAGACCAGCCTCAGCAAGAGTGAGACCCCGTCTCTACCAAAAATAGAAAGAAATTAATTGGACAGCGGGAAAAATATATAGAAAAAAAAATTAGCCGGGCATGGTGGCGCATGCCTGTAGTCCCAGCTACTCGGGAGGCTGAGGCAGGAGGATTGCTTGAGCCCAGGAGTCTGAGGTTGCTGTGAGCTAGGCTGACGCCACGGCACTCACTCTAGCCCAGACAACACAGTGAGACTCTGTCTCAAAAAAAAAAAAACAAAACACCCCCAAAACAGTGAATGGATTTGTAGGTGCCAGAGACTGGTACAACGTAATTTAAACGTAATGGATTATTTATTCAATGTAATGTATTTAATGTAATGGATTTAAATGTAATGGATTATTAATTTTGTTAGATCTTGCTCTATCTA